>SKCR01055175.1:0-46244 GCA_019454045.1 Zanthoxylum bungeanum | reverse complement strand
TAAAATTATTATCCTCCTCCTTCAACCGAAAAGGAAAGTTGTTTGGAAGAGTGTATCGAAAAATATCACAAGAGTCTATCGCAAAGTGTCTCAATATGTCATGAGAGTTTTCTCAATTCTTGTCCATGTTTTTTTCCAAGTCTGCGAGATGCGAAAAAATATTTTTTTTTCTTTTTTTTTTTTATCTTAAATCATGAATTTAAAATTTGGATGTCCGATTTTAATTAAAAGAAAAACTTTTTAGACGTCAAAAAAATGATAATTATCCATGTGATGAACCAAAAATATTCATGAGAAACAAACATATATTTTATAATTAGTATTAATCACCTTTTTATCACCATAAAATTTATATATAAAAATGATACATTCCACAAAAAATAAGCATGAAAATAGTACAATAATATTAAAAATTAACTAAATTTTGTTAATTTTTATATTAATTTTTGTCTCACTATCATTACTCATTTATATATCATTATTCAAAAAAATATAATAATAATGCAGCGGCCATGATATGACATAACATTCTCTCAGAAAAATGACAAGATAAATAAAGCCAGAATTTATCATCAATTCAAGTCGTTGCCATTGCAGCCTCTTAAAAAAAAAAAGAAGAAATAATAATAATAATAATAATAATAATAATAATAATAATAATAATAATAATAATAATTTCATGGGCACACTTCATATCCTTTGAAGCTTTAATTAATTTATTATTTTTCATGGGCTTCCCATGCTGCTGCATTGCGCAAAGCTCTCTTTAGTCTTTATTGCAATAATGACAAACAAATGAAGAATGGCAACGTCCAGCCAACTTCTATTGAGATCCCACTTTGTCATTTCATTTAATATACACACCACTACACTAGGGTTTGTAATAGCCGTTACGAGATTTATCAACCTCGATTCCGTCCTGTTTACGAAATTATGATGATTTTTCATTTCAATCCAATTTCGTTATATTTTTTCCAGGATAAAAAATCATATCGATCTCATCCTGTATCTCATTAAATCTCGTCCCATCCCGTTGTTTCTTCTCATCCTACTTGAATTTTAGGACAAATTTTTACTCCTCCTATTTTTAAAATAATACATAAAATATATCTCAAATCTCATCTCGTTTGAGATAGGACGAGATAGGAAAAATCGACATCTCTACATTACACATCTTTGTGAGTTTCATGCTTTGATAGTGGTATGATTGTTCAGAAATCGAGTTCTAATTAGGGTTGGCAATTTCCATGTCTGGTTCCATCCTAAAATTGGACGGGATTTGAGATATTTTTTGTTCCAATTTGAAAATGGGACGATACACAAAGAGGAATGAGATTTTAATAGGACGGGACAAGATTTAAGAGGATACATGACATAATCAGAATGATTTTTTGTCCAAAAAATAACGAGGCATGATCATGAAGATTTTTATTCCTAATTATATAAACGGGGATGGGACCAGAATTGACAATTTCCGACACATTGCCATCCATAGTTCTAACTGGCAAACCACGATTTCTTTAGGTTTAAGATAATAAATTCATTAGTCAAGTCTCATATTTGTTTAAAAAAAATATAGAGTTTGAACTGACTCAATATTTTTGAATTTTAAATTGATATATATATATATATATATATATTATATATATATATATATATATATATATAAAACTTTTGACCTCATTGATTCGACCTGGCTCATCTGGAGCCTCCTCTTCTTTTTTTTTGGATTCATATTTAATTTTTTGTATTGACCCAATCTGACCCGCCATTTGTTCACCCCCAACTAACTAGTGCGACTCTTCCAATTTTAATAATCGATTCCTAATGAGGTAATGGAGAACAAATTTAAAAATTAATAAAATTATTTTTCTTTCACATTTTACTAAATGTTATAAATTTAAGGATGATAGCGAATTGCGCATCCACAATTTTGAGATATTTGCAATGCATTTACAACTGAAACCTATTCATATTTGTTAAAATTTGCGAGGTTTATATTTATATTAGTATCCATCTATCAATGCGAATATTCAATCCATCTCAAATATATGTAAAATCAGGAAAATTAGAAATATATTAATGGATATACGAAATCCGATACAACTGGTTCATTTAATATAAATTTTAATACAATGATCATATATAAAGTTACAATTAATACAATACCAATAATTCAACACAATTTTGAAAAAGATCAATTTCAGTACAAGTAAATTTTGAAAAATATCAATTTCAATATAAGTAAATTATACAATATCATATTTAGTTATTAAACAGATATAAAATATTAATATTGATATATGTAATTCTCTAATATCCATTGTGGTTACCTAATTTCATATTCACAACCTATCTCATCATCCATTAAACTACGAATATCAAATATTTTTTGAACGGATATCAGCGTCTATCCAAAATATTCATCCAAATCGGCAATCGCCATTCATGTTTTTTTTTTCCTGATGTATTTGGAAAATTGATATCCATTTTATTGTTTCAAGACAAAATAAAAAGATGAAAGAAATAACCGGTTCCTGTATATGGGCCAGTGTGTTTGATGACTTTGGTCCAATGCTTCCACTTGGGCCAAGTTTGGGAAATCATTGTATAAAGATTTTTTCTAATGGGCCACGTTTGGTCCAATGACAGACCAGAAACTGATATGCCAAAAACAAAGCTTGTTAATTTTTTTAATTCATGTGCCTCCATTTGCATTTCTGTCGTTCGTTTAATCCAAATCCTATTACCAAAATTATTGATTGCTTATATATAATTATAATAAATGCAGATTTTTAGAACTCGTAATCAAAATGGATGGAATCTAATAAAAAAAAATTATGGATTTAACTGCATTAATAATCCAAATTATGGATTTTTTTTTATATATATTGTTGATGGTGTTTTTAAGCAATATGATATTTAAGGAGTACGACAAGGGTAAAAAGGTAATTCCTTTCTCAGTCGAGATCATTAAATACCGACCCGACCACATGAGTTAGGGGCCGAGCACTTAAGATCGATAACCCGACCACTTAAAGATCGGATGACCGGGCATTATCAGATCGACAGCAGCATTCTCAGTTCAAAAGACCATCATGACCGACCTCATGAAGACCGGGAATATGGCGGGATATGCTCCAGAAGATAAGTTATCCTACTTACATTGGAAAACTGATGAGTCAGTGTCCAAATAGGATAAAAGAAGTGAATGTAGTTTTAATTAGGAATCCTTATGAAAAAAGGGAATAGTTTTGACTAGGAATCTTTATGGGAAAAGGAAATTGTTTCAACTAGGAAATTCTTGTACAAATAGGAGTATGATTTCTTCACCATTATAAATAGGAGGGTAGAGTATGCATAAGAGGAACAAGTTGAAAGTTGAGAGATCATTGAGATTATTGAGAGCATTGAGAAGGAAGTAAAAAAGTTGAGATCAAGATCATTATTGTGAGACTTGTAAACAGAAGAAGCAGAGCTGAGAAGCGTGTTAAAGTAATAAAAGTATCATCCTTTTTGTGCCCGTGGACGTAGGTCGGACCAAGATCCGCCGAACCACGTTAAATCTCCTTGTTGATTGGTGTATTTATCTGTCTTTTTGCTAAGTTTGCTTTTGGTCCCCCATAACCAAAACAAATTCACTATTGAGGGAGGATTGTCTCGGGAGTAATATTCTCATATTGCTCTGAGACCAAAATCAGCCGTCAACAGTTGGCGCCGTCTGTGGGGAACTCAACAAAAAACAGCTCGCGTAATAAGACGATGGCAGAAGATGGAAATCACCGGTCGTCAGGGAGTTCAACAGCGGAATGG
The DNA here is from genome assembly GCA_019454045.1 of Zanthoxylum bungeanum. NCBI lineage: Eukaryota > Viridiplantae > Streptophyta > Magnoliopsida > Sapindales > Rutaceae > Zanthoxylum > Zanthoxylum bungeanum. The sequence continues at coordinate 42,431 of SKCR01055175.1, read as the reverse complement.
ATGGAGAAGATGAAAGAAAATATGAGGAAAGATAGGGAGGAAAATCAAAACCTTCTGAAATCCATGATGAACAAACTGGAGAGGATGGAAGATACGAATAATGAGAAACTTGAAGCCGGAACCAGTCGGAGGAGAGGCGAAATAGCGGAAGGAAAAAAGGTCGCAGATGTGAGTGATGACGATGAACCGATGAGGAAGGGTCCCTACGGATTGAGGTCCGTAGTGGTAGAAAAAGATTTACAAACGGAGGATACGTGGGAAGAAGAAGATGGGAGACAGTCGCCAGATTCATCATGTGATGGCCCTCGCGATACCAGAAGGGGAAACATGAAAGATAGTGAAACTGGACGGGAAGTCTCAAGTCATGAGGAACGCCGCACCCGTGGTGACAGACGCGAAGAAGGCCGCGGGAGGCGGCATAGTGACACATATGGCAGTATAAAGTCTTGGTTAAGAAAAGAAATGGCCAAGTGGGGAGTAAACCCCAAAACTGATACATCAGATGCTCGGGACGACGAGGTTGAATCTCCCTTCACAGAAGAAATAAGGTCGGCAAAATTCCCAAGACGTTTCAACATGTCATCCATGACGCCCTACAAAGGCCATTCATATCCAAAGTCTCATATTGAAAGTTTTGTCCTATTAATGGAGGTCCAAGGAGTAGTAGGGGATGCCGTTTGCAAAGTTTTCCCCCTAACCTTGGGAGGATCTGCCATTCTGTGGTTCAGAAGTTTAGCCCAGGGAGTATCGGAAGCTTCGCGCAACTCAGGAAGTCATTTGTTCGGCACTTCAAAGGGGCATGCGTCCCAAAGAAAATGGTGGGAGAATTGAGACTGATGAAGCAGGGGGATGATGAGCCCCTGAGGAATTTTATTGAAAGGTACCACAATTTGGTGCTCGAGGTCGGAGCGTACGAGTCATCGGAAGCGCTAGAAAGTCTCAAGGGAGGTCTGAAGGTCGGGAAGTTGTGGACTCACCTGAGGATTCAAGACGTATCGGATTATGCCACTGCCTTGGAGTTGGCCAGGAAGTTTATCTTAATAGAGGAGGAGAAAAAGATTGTCCGGGGAGTAGACACCCGAAAGGCTAAGATACTCAGGTCAGACAATCAGTGGGATTCGATCAGAAATTTGAGGAGACCGGTCCCGGAGCAGAAGAAACTCAGACCGACACCTCCGAATAGTAATGTTCAAGAGATAAAGTCATCTGTCCAAGTCAACCGTGTCGCGGGGAGGACAATATACACCCCCCTGAACAAACCTATGGCCCAGATAGTTCGGGAAATCCAAGATAAAGGTCTATTGGCTGAGCCTAATTTGAGGAGGTTCCCGATTGAGGAGGTAAATAATAGGGCTTACTGTATCTACCATAACGTAAGGGGACATGCCACGAATGAGTGCAGAGACCTGCGGGAGAAGGTGGAAGACTTGGTGAAAGAAGGCTATCTCAGTGTGTACATAGACCATTCGGTTTTTGAGGTCGACCAAAGTTGATAGCTGAAGTCATCCGGTCGGATGCGTGGAATGCTGAGATGCAGAGAGGACGTATTAAGAAGAGCCTTACTTGTAGTGACCCTTGTAGAGTTGCAAGAAAGACAACGGATCCCAAAAATGTGAGTAATACATCTTCTGTCTTAGGCTGACATTTATTTATGCTTGTTTGTTGTGGCCCACACAATGGTTTTGATATTTCTTTCCGGCTCGGGTCTGCTCTTGTACCGCCGAGACCGATGTTTCTTTCCGGCTCGGGTCTGCTCTTGTACCGCCGATACCGATGTTACTTCCGGCTCGGGTCTGCTCTTGTACCGCCGAGACCGATGTTTCTTTCCGGCTCGGGTCTGCTCTTGTACTGCCGAGACCGATGTTTCCTTCCGGCTCGGGTCTGCTCTTGTACCGCTGAGACCGATGTTTCCATCCGCCTCGGGTCTGCTCTTGTACCGCCGAGATCGATGTTTCTTTCCGGCTCGGGTCTGCTCTTGTACCGCCGAGACCGATGTTTCTTTCCGACTCGGGTCTGCTCTTGTACCGCCGAGATCGATGTTTATTCGGCTCGGGGCTGGATTTCGTTCCGCCGAGGCCGCTTGTTTATCGGCTCGGGGCTGAATTTCGTTCCGCCAAGGCTGCTTACTTATTTAGCTCGGGGTCGGGTTACGTCCCACCGAGTCAGCTTCTTTGGACTGGGGATGTAATATTCCCCCAGTGCCAAGTCTTTCACTCAGCTCGAGGTCGGGTTACGTCCCACCGAGCCAATTTCTTTGGACTGGGGATGTAATATTCCCCCAGTGCCAAGTCTTTCTTTCAGCTCGGGGACGGGTTACGTCCCACCGAATCGGCTTCTGTAGACTGGGGATGTATCATTCCCCCAGAGCCAAGTCTTTCTTTCAGCTCGGGGTCGGGTTACGTCCCACCGAGTCGGCTTCTTTGGACTGGGGATGTAACATTCCCCCAGAGCCAAGTCTTTCTTCAGCTCGAGGTCGGGTTACGTCCCACCGAGTCGATCGTCATCAGCATAAGGGCAAAGCATTTTCTCCACAGATAGATATCGGGATCCTCGTTGACTGAGCACATGAAGGTGGCAGGAAGGACCAGATTTGCAGCCAAAGCATTTTTTCTCTGCGGTTCCTGGAGTGACCACCGACGGATTCATCGGCACACCATCTTTTTTTATAGTTCCCGGCATCAACTCGCAAACTCGTTGTTACCGAGAACTAGGGGATATATGTTGATGGTGTTTTTAAGCACTATGATATTTAAGGAGTACGACAAGGGTAAAAATGTAATTCCTTTCTCAGTCGAGATCATTAAATACCGACCCGACCACATGAGTTAGGGGCCGAGCACTTAAGATCGATAACCCGACCACTTAAAGATCGGATGACCGGGCATTATCAGATCGACAGCAGCATTCTCAGTTCAAAAGACCATCATGACCGACCTCATGAAGACCGGGAATATGGCGGGATATGCTCCAGAAGATAAGTTATCCTACTTACATTGGGAAAACTGATGAGTCAGTGTCCAAATAGGATAAAAGAAGTGAATGTAGTTTTAATTAGGAATCCTTATGAAAAAAAGGGAATAGTTTTGACTAGGAATCTTTATGGGAAAATGAAATTGTTTCAACTAGGAAATTCTTGTACAAATAGGAGTATGATTTCTTCACCATTATAAATAGGAGGGTAGAGTATGCATAAGAGGAACAAGTTGAAAGTTGAGAGATCATTGAGATTATTGAGAGCATTGAGAAGGAAGTAAAAAAGTTGAGATCAATATCATTATTGTGAGACTTGTAAACAGAAGAAGCAGAGCTGAGAAGCGTGTTAAAGTAATAAAAGTATCATCCTTTTTGTGCCCGTGGACGTAGGTCGGACCAAGATCCGCTGAACCACGTTAAATCTCTTTGTTGATTGGTGTATTTATCTGTCTTTTTGCTAAGTTTGCTTTTGGTCCCCCATAACCAAAACAAATTCACTATTGAGGGAGGATTGTCTCGGGAGTAATATTCCCATATTGCTCTGAGACCAAAATCAGCCGTCAACATATATAAAAAAAAAAATTAATAATTTGGATGTAAAATTCATTTTTTTCATAACTGATATCCTTTTTTTATTAGTAGTTGTGAAAATTTTCAAATATCTAGTATATTTTCGAACTTTAACTAAATAACCGATAGGCGGATGAGAATTACCCTACATTTGCATTTCTGTGATTCGTTTAAGCCAAATTCTATGACCAAAATTACTAACTCCGTAATTCGTTTAACCCAAATCCTATGACCAAAATTACTTACTGTCCATATATGATTATAATTAATTTAGATTCCATCACATGTTTTATTATGGATGGGATAAAATGTATTCACTGTGAGTTTACGTACTTGTAATTGAAATTGATTGAAATCGAAATGGTATGAACTTGGAATGGGTTGAAGCTGTAAAGGTGAATTAGAATTAAATTTATTTACTTAATTGCATGAATCGTAATCGAAATGAATTATTAACAAGTTATTAAAATACCCTTAGTTAAAATCATATACTTTAATAATATATTAATTTATTATTTCATTATTTTTTAAGTTATTAATAATTAATAATTTATTGGTTTGTTAGTTTATTATTTTATTTATCACTAATTTGTTATTGATTTATTAGTTATTAATTAATCACTACTTGTTAATTACTTATTTATTATTTATTATAATTATTTTATTAATTATTGTTATTATTTTACAAATTATGAAATAATTACATATTAATTTAATATTATATATTATTTAGGGGGAATTCTTAAAAATGCCAAAATCATTAGGGTTCTTCCCATTTAATCAAAGCACAAATGATTCTTTATATTTAATCCCCTTATATGTAAAATACATAAATATACATAGTAAAAAAAAGTATCATGATTGATATGTTTCGATTACAAAAATATTAAAAATGATCATTATATTTATAAGTTACTGATAAGTTTTTTCAAATATTCATATATCATTCATCCAGACTCTAAATTACAATTTGTAAACGCTATATAGATTTAATATTCATACCTATAATTTTCATTAAGGAACCTCTCTCAAATAAGAATTTCACAATATCAAAAATAGTCTCAAAGTTACTATATCATAAATAATAAAACCTGAAAAATGTGAACGTGCTAACCGTCCTTACAAGAATATAACCGTTCTTATAAAAAAATGATTGTTCTTATAAAAATGTGAATGTTTTTTAAAAAATGATTGTCTTTATAAACATGTGGCTGTCCTTCAAAACTATGAATGTCTTTACAAAAAAAAAGATGATTGTCCTTATAACAATGTAATCATCCTTACAAAAATATAATATCCTTACAAGAAAATAATCATTCTTGTAAAAATATGACTTCATTATAAAAATATGAATGTGCTTTAAAAACAAAGGGTGATTGTCTTTATAGAAATTGTCCAGCCATTGAAAAAAAATATTTAAAAAGTTAAGAAAATTAATATTGTAATAAAGATGGGTAAAATATTCATATAAATATGAATAAAGTTAATTTATGATTAATGTTTGGACTAATTAGAAATAATATAAAAATATTAATACTAATTAAAGAACTAATTAAGTATTGTCCTAAATTAAAATATCTGAAGGTGGAAAAGATTGTTTTTAAAATAATTTTCTATATTGTTTGTTAGTAAATTAAGCAAACCAAACAATAATATAGAAAATTAAGCAAGCCATGCAGATGCCAAAAATACTACAAACAAGAGCAACTCCAAAAAAAAAAAAAAAAAAACTCTTCAAATATTATTTAATTATTAAATAAAAGAATCATATCATCAAAATTGATTCTAAAAATAGACGTTTTTGACTTCTCTTATTTCAAATATTATATAATAATATTTTATTTCTCTTCGCTTTATGTTAGTGTTTGTGGTTGAAGTTACTAATAATTATATTAAAAATAATATAATTAAAGTGAATCGCATTCAATTTAATTAAAATAATATAAATCTATTTTCATTATTTATCTTCTATTAATATTAAAATATATAATAAAAATATAATTTTTTAATTTAATTTAATTTAATAAAAATAATATAATATTATTTTTATTAAACGGGAAAAAACAAAATCACCATTATTCTGAGTGAAGTCAATGACATTTCAATTCCAGCTATTAGTCCTCGCAGCATCATTAGCATCATTAGAAAACACCGTGTAGACTAGGCATATTATTGGCGAGTATTTTATACACGCGCTAAAAATGCGTGTGGTAATTAATCCACACAGCGAGTGTTTGTCGGTGCTATTAGCTGATGACAGTTGGTATTTTGGTATTTTTATTTTATTTTTTTGAATCTGGTATTTTGGTCATTAAGCATGTGGTGTTGTGACTGTTGTCATGGCTGTTCGATAGATTTTTTCTCAGATTATTTTTACATTTCCAAACCTTTGAGAATAATATATTATTATAATATTAAAATTTCGAGATCCTCATTTATTAGTTATAAAAAATAATTGGAAATTTGATTTTATTAAATGAAATGATGACGTTTTGGGGATGTCAAAACGTCGTCGTTTCATTTACAGTATTAAAAAAAAAGAAATTTGATTCTAGGGTTTTTATATTCTCTCTCGGCCTCCTCTGCTATCTCTCCCGACTTATACTTCTCTCTCTCGGCGACGGTAACGGACGACGACGTTTGTGGTAATCTATTCAGTTTTTTTTTTTTTTTTTTTTTTTTTTAACATTTTAACTTGTTAACGACCTAAAAAAAATCAATTAACGAAACTAGAGAAAAAGATAAACTTATTTTGAAGGCAATATATAAAGATTTAAGTGCAAGTTCGGGACTCAAATCATATGTGGTGTAAATGCAGTGTAATACTGTAATTACACACTCTAGTGAACTATCCTGTTGTAAGCAGTAAGCTTCAATTAATTGGCCAAAAATACACACTTCAGTTAACTATCATGTCGTATTCGTATAATGGTATGTCATATGTATTTTAAGTCTGAACTGTTTCAATATGCTATAGATGATAGCTTATTTATGGATTAGTTATCAATAATTGTTTGAATATATTATGAATTATGAAGAAATGAATGTATTTTGGATTTAACATTTTTTATTATTCTTATATTACAATTTAATTATTTTTTCAATTTTCGGATCGAGGCGCCCGCCTCGAGGCGGTCCGCCTCGCGCCTCAATGGCCGGCCACCTCGAGGCGCCGCCACGTATTTTTAAACATTGCTTACAGTGATGGTATATGATCTATGGTGACAACTTTACCGACTCGGATACCTCTAAACTGTAATAACTCAAAGAACTTCTCGAGCCCGCACCAAGCAGCCTTCTTCGGAACCTTTGACGTCTCTAAGTGGATCAACTCTGCGAACTCGTAATGCCAGAACTCTGACTACTCAATCTTCCTACTTGTGATCTCTGAAAGTTTAGGAAATTGGGTTATGGTCAATATCACCAAGACAAAGAAGACAATGTATTCAAGAAAGTCTTCAATGTGAAAATCAACAATGAATAAACTAAGTGTATGGAAATTTTCTAAATTGTGTTTCTTTAGTTGGTAAAAGTGGCTAAGTGTTTGTTTAAATAGATATGGAAAAAATAGGTTTTTCCCTGTGCAAAATTGGCTCAAAATGAGTCCAAAATAACCCTTTTATGCATAGTCATTCGAACGCAACTCAAACGCAAAGTTTCTGTCTCCGGACGTTAATACACTCAGACGAACGCAACTCGAATGCACGTCGCGAACTGGTTTTGAGGTGCAACTTAAAACACTTGTAACTTTCTCATCCATTGGCCAAATCATGCGTTCTTTATATATACGTGATCGCCTTCGACTATAATTTTCAATGAAACTGATTTCATGTCAATTGGAACTTTAAATCTTCTGGAATGTCCAAAAAGTGAACATCACTATGATATCTTCATCTGATGTTGTCCAATTGTTTCGAGATATTCAAGACTCATTACAACTCAATTGAACTTATTTTGTTACGGATATTGCAACAAAAATGGAACTAACTTTAAAAAATAAAAAATCCGGAGACCATTGGCGGGCGTTGTTGATGATTATGTGTTATAAACCAAACTTTAACATGCAAATTAATCTTAATCATTTCAAAATAGAACATAACAATTGATACTTAGAAAAACTTGAAAAAATATTGAAGATGATGAGGAAACTGAAATCCAAGCCGAGCTGCTTCTATCCTTAAGAACTTATTAGCCCCGCCTCAGTGATGGTTTTGTGGATAACGTTCTCCCATGATTACTTGGATGTTTATTGTAGAAGGGACACTCTTTTCACAAGAACTTGAACAATGAATATGGATGAAACTCTCTCTTTTTATAAGAGAATCTCTAGACAATGGAAGACTTGTATAATTTTCTAGAAGGAAAAATGAATCAAAAACCTTTCTTTATATAGGCATTAAAGGGTGTCATTGAGGGCATCATTTGGCTTATGGTGTAACCCTCATAAGGGTTATACCATTTCCTAAGGCCTAAAAAAGATCTAGAGATGCATCATTCTTAGTTTAGAGGACATGTCCCTACATGTTTATGTCTTTCCCATAAGACACTTCTTAAAAGACATGACCCTCATACACTTATATATATATATATAAAATACACTAGGAAGCCCATAAATCTTATTTCCCCTTCGTTTCAAGTTTCAGAAACGTATGGGAAACTGAAACTTTTAGGAAACGTTTCTGAATAAGTAAAAATAAATAATAATAATAAAATATTAGGGAAATTTTTTGGAAACGTTTTTGAAAAATTTGGAAACGTATAACCATAAATTTTTGGTATCTAGGGTTTTCAATTCTCATATTTTCCAAATTAGTATAAATTATAAATTGAACTCTTACCAATCGTCATTAACAACCAAAAAAAAAATTCGGAAGCAAATCTGAAATCTGAGAAGATCTACGAAACTGCAGCAGCTTGACACCAAAAATTACAGGTAAATAACATTAAAATTTAACACCCGCAATCAATTTCAAATCTTTATGGTACTTAGGTTTTTAAAAGCATAATGGATGAAAATTGGAAAGTAAAAGAATGAATTATGAATGTTGATTGCTGACCGTAAATGGTGTAGGTGGGGTTCAAAGCGAGCTGGTTCTTGGCAGCATCGCCGACAAAACGATCCTTATCGGTGATTTTCCTTGATCGTTCAAAGTGAGCTGGTTCTTGGCGTCGTTTTGTTTTCAATTTGTAAAGAAAGAAGAAAAAAAAAAGCAAGCAGTGTAAAGAAAGAAAGGAAAAAAAAAAGCAAAATAGTTTTGATTAGATTTCAATTGAAAACAATTGTTCACCAATTATTATTTTTCTACTTTTCTTGACTTTGTACGTGGAAAATTTCTATTGATTATAATATACAAATTTTATATTCACGATTTAAATTGTTATTGATTATAATATACAAAATTTATATTCACGACTTATTTGCAATAGGATCATACTTCAACATATTATTTTTGCTATTGCATTACTACGTTTTAATAAATTAATAAAGTATATAATTGATGTTGTGTTACTATTTTTTAATTACTTTATATATTATTTTTTTCATTGATATTTACGACTTAATATCATTTTATATTTATTGTTTGTGAATTGAACAGGTGGATAATTTAACTGTTGGCTATGAATTCTTCAGCTGCTAATGTTAATGATAATGATACCGTAACTTTGTCAAATGATGATGATTGGAATAATCCTCTTTTGAGATATGTCTGAGTAGAGAAAAAAGGTGATGGTGGAGGAAATGTAAGTTGGGAATGTACTTTTTGTCATGAAAAGAAACAAGGTACTTACACAAGAGTAAGAGCTCACTTGTTGAAAATTCCTCAAAAAGGAATTACATCTTGTAAAAAGGTAAAATCTAGTGATGTGTCAGAGATGAGAATTTTGGAGGAAAAAGCTAAAAAAAAGATTAGAAAATTTGGCACCAATAAAAGTATCTTTACCTCATTCTTCTAGTGCTCACGAGTTTGATTTTAAGAAAAGAAAGACATATGGAGCTGAAAGTTCATCATATTATATATATATATATTTTGAATTGTAAACATATATATATATATATATATATATATATATATATACATATTTTACCAAGTATTGTGTAAATAGGTATAATATGGAAGCTAAGTGTTGGTGAGCTATTCATGGTGCAAGTGCTCATTTGCTTTAAAAAATCGCTTTCAAATTACTTGGACAACCATCTTCTTCATCTTGTTGTGAAAGAAATTGGAGTACATATTCATTTGTCAACTCGATGAGAATGAGTAAATTAACTCCAAAACGTGCAGAAGATTTGGTTTTTGTTCATAATAATCTTCGACTTTTATCACGAAGAAACCCGCAATATTATGTTGAACAAACTAAGATGTGGGATTTAGGTGGAGATGAATTTGGCTCTTTTGAAGATGTTGGAATACTTGAAATTGCCAACCTTTCACTTGATGACCCTGAGATGGAGGCCATGTATTTCATGAATGATGTTGATGGTGATAAAGAAGAAGATGATGAGTTGCAAGTAATTGGATCCAATTAATTATAATATGTTGATTAGTATTTAGTTTAAATTATTCTATTATTTGTTTTCTCAAATTTATGATGAAGCTGCAGAGAACTTTTATTTAGAGATAATATTATTACATTAGTGATTAAATGTTAAATAATTACATTATTTAAATTCAAACTTAATTTTTTCTTTCATTTTCGTTAATTTTTCAGTTGTTCTCATGTTCACATACATATTTTTATTCTAAATTTTAAATTACTACATTATTCATATATATAATTGTTTTGTCATTTAACGTTTCCCCCAACGCTTCGCGTCCTAACATTTTAAAAAAAGACGTTTTCTGTTTTCGTGTCGTGTCGCGTTTCCCGTTTCCGTTTCCATGCAGCCTAGAATTTACAACAAGCGTCTCGCTTGCAGGGTCGGCTCTGGGTGTTGTACAAGAAAATGATTGTCATAAATGAGAGCAAGTTTTAAACATCAATGTCATATATATAATTTTTTAATTTGTAATTGTTATACTTTTGTTTGCACAATGTTCCGTCAAAAAGCGTGTAAGGTTCAAACCTCCGGAGACAAAGTCCCAGAAGTGGTGTTTGATTAAGTAAATAAGCCTCCAAGGGGCACAAGCACACAAATTACAGTCCTAGGGTTACAAAGCTAAGAAAATAAAAATAAAATGCTCATTTTGAGTCTTCATTTTTCCTTTTTTCTATTCTTCCTATGTTTGAGCTTTTTATATTGAGTCTTTATTAACCGTTTGAACGGTTTCGCTTTTCTTGGTCTATGAAATCCTACGTCTCATGCTTGCAACTGCTAGGTCACACACCTACCAGCTGAGTTAACTGTGCTAAATGCCAGACCATGGGGAGTTACCGTCAACTGCCACACTGTGCGTGGTGAACTATCAGGTCGTGGGGAGTTACCGCCAACTGCCAAACTGTGTGTGAGGAACTGCCAGGTCGTGGGTAGTTACCGCCTAACTACTAGATTGTAGGATCAACTGCAACGCGTGATAGTCGTTCTGACTGCTTTTCCTTTGTCATCCTGATTGAAAATCCTCATGTGGTGCGGTACATGTTCACCCTAATTTCTTTTCGTCCCTCATCAACTTATTTGTCCTAGAGCGATTTTCTTTTGTCAACAGTTGTCCCCCAAATTCGCCTTGATTGAGTTGGTAAGTGAAATCGAGGTGGATTTTTCAATTTGGGTAAAGTTAGGGCGGTATATATTGGCCGTATACTGGCGTCGGCCTGCATGTCTTCACTCTATTGTCCTTTATGTGTCTTACGGGCCGTCCTTTACGTTCACTATATGAGTCCATCATTTCTTCAATAAATGCGCGACCTTCCCAACACGTTCCATCATGGCGCCTATTAATGAGCTATTTTTCACGTCATTTCGGTGTCACATTACGTCACACGTCACCCTTATCCTTTGCATCGAATCGTGTGACAACACCTGTCTAGGGCGACTCTTCATTCTTTTCATTTTCCCGCTCTTTCATTCCTTCGTCGATTAAGGTTGCGACACATGTCCTAGGGCGAGCCTTTCACCTTTGTTATATAAGGTATTGGCCTGTTCTTGTCATCATTTTACTCTTTACTTCTTTGCAAAATGTTCCTTTCTCGTACCCTCAAATTCCTTTGCTAATGGTGTCGTCTTCTTCTGCTTTTAAAAAGGCCACCTCCACTTTCAGTGATTTCCAAGCGGCGTTAGGTGACTCCTCTGTGGGTGTTTTGGGCATCTATACCCTTAATGAAGACTATGGCCAGTGCTCTCTAAGCCTCATTTTTGTTGATGACAGTGCCATTGCCACGGCTCATTTGGCTCAGTTATTCCCTTCTGTTTCTAACATTCCCTTTTCGGAACCCCTGAATGTGTCTCTTCTTGCCCAATCCAATCCAATCCGTACTTGGCCAAAACCCGACTCTTCGTTTGAGACCTGGTTCAAACAGATGAAGTTGCATGCAGAGACCCATACTTTCTTCGAAGACACCGGTCTTCTTTCTCATAGAGCTTTCTCTGAATCTACCTCTTATGACCGAAATTTATTCCCCACTTCGCTGCTATTTTGGTCTTCGGACTATAACGTCTTTCTCTTTCCCTCTGGTCCTTTCACCATTACCCTTCGTGATATCAGTGCATTGACAAGGTTAACCCCTTTGGGCGCGACCATTTCGACTTGCACTACCTTTCGTTTCCCTCCTCCTGCAATGGACACTTCGTTATTCTCTTCTTATTCTGCTTTCTTTCGTGCCTTCTCTGAGTCGGCCGGTCCGGTCTCGGTGTTAGAGCGTACTGCTTTCCTTTATTACTGGCTCTGCAAATATATCGTTTGCGCGCCTAGTCAGAAGCCCGTGGCGGGTTATCTCTCTATTTCGTCGGACCTTGCCAACGGTCGTCGTTTGGACTTGGCTTTCTTCTTGTTGGCCGCTATTTACCGGGGCTTGGCCGTTCTTCAAAAATAACTTCGGTCTGGGGCTTCGTCGATCGCTTCTGGACCTCTTTGGCTCGTCCAGCTTTGGCTTAGGGACTATTTTCCTGTTTTCGGCTCAATTGAGTCAAATCATTCATATTCTTGTTTTGGTCTTTGTTCGCCCAATTTGGGCCAACTTTTCTTCTTCCACGCACTGTTTTTGAGTATTTCTATACACTTGCCAGAATCCCATCTTTCTTCATTTTTTCCCTGGGCGACAGCCCTTCGTTTGTGCAAGAACTTCCCGAGCCCGAGGGGGTGAATTGATCAATCGCATATGGCACAAGTTTTTAAGTAGCTGCGATCTGATTCATGACATTCTGACTGGGGCCAATGGCAAGGTTGGAGTGGAGGTGTATTCTCATAACTTTACTGCCCGCCAATTTGGCCTCGTCCAATGATGGCCCCTCCCATTATTTTATTCTTGTTCTCCCTCATCATAACGTTTCAAAGTTCTTTCGCTTTCGGATATCGAGCAATGTCTGTCTGAGTCTCGCTCTTTGTTATCTTCTTTTTCGTGTGCCTCTTTCTCCCATTGTACATTTATCCATCATCTCTTTGACCATTTTTGGCCGTCTCGTCGTGAGAAACTTTTTTCTTTGCCTTCTGCTTTGGTTTTTTCCCGCATTCCTTTCTCCCAAAAAACCTCCGAGACAGCTGGGTCTAAGAAGCTGATTGAGAAGGCCATGCCGAAGAAAATCAAACAAGTTAAACGGAAGCAGCCTTCCCCAACCAATAGCTCTGATTCGAACGAGCCCCTTATACGTCGGGCCAAGGTACGACTTGAAATCTTTCCCTTTATACGTCGGACTACCAATCTGCAATTTTTATAAGTTGATTTTGAATCTTGTGCAGATGCCTAGGACGAAACCATCTTCTGCCATGCCCGAAACAACCCAAACTCCGGGGCCTGAAGTTCCTATGGTTGAAGATCTATTGGGGGAGATCGAACCTACTCCCATAGTTGAAGATCCATTGGGGGAGATCGAACCTACCGCAGTCCCGGTCGTTCAACTTCCATCAGAAGAGGACGAATCAGCTGATGCCACCCATTCGACCAGAGCTGATTCTTAAGGTATGAGGTCAAGTATAGTATTAGACCGCTCGCGCCCGCTTGTTGAGGAAATCCCAAGGGATCATCCCTTATTCGAATACCACTCGTTGGACGATCATGTCCCAACTGTGCAAGACCCATATAATGAGCCTGTTCGGGCAGAGGATGAGCCTATTTTGCCGGATGACGAGCCTCTTTGGCGTCATCTCAAACGGATTTATCCCTTGGTACATATATGGGATACCGCGGGATTTAAGGGCAGTTATGGGGATATTGAAGGCCTATTTAGCCCGGCCGAATTGGATTTGTTGGAGGAGGCTCGGTCTTTGTATAAAAACGATGTAATTCATCACATTTATGAAGGAATTGAAGTTATTTATGTGTCTGACTCTTCCGATTCTGATTCGTCTACAGAGGCCCAGTCAGCAGCCATGCCGCAATAATCGTCACCTCCACGGGCAGCGTCCCATGTCCCTTCAATGCAACAACCTTCGGCTCTTGAACGGCCGTCTCCTTCGGCCCCACTGTCCTCTCCTCTTCGGGCGACGTCTCATATTCCTTCGGTGCAGCAGCCCTCTGCTTTTGAACGGTCGCAATCCTCGGCTCCTTCATCTACACCTCTTCGGCCGGCATCTCATGTTCCTTCAACTCAACAGCCTACTGCTCCTGAACGGCCGTCATCTTCGGCCCCTCTGTCCCCTCCTCTTCGGGCAACATCTCATGTTCCCTTGCCCCAATCTCCTAGGGGAGAACCTGCATCGCCATTTGAGGTCCCTATGGCAACCGCCGCTGAGCCGTCCAGTTATGCTCACAGGCCCGAAGCTGTAAGTGATTTTTCCTTATCCTTTTCCTTTCTTCGTCCTTTTTTCTGATTAACTAACTTTGGCTATTTTGTAAACAGGCGTCGGATCTGTTCTTGCAATCGATCCAAGATATTTTGAACGATCTTGACTGGTTAGCCACTACTCTCGTCCCATGCATTCCTCATCTTCGGTCCGGGCTACTACAGACTTGGAAGCTCTTAGGGAGGTTGTCGGCCAATATGCATCCCTTATGACAATAGAGATTAGTCAAGCTGCCATGCCATAGAATATGCTCAAGTTGGAAATAATTTCATCCGATCTAGACTGATTACCGGGTCTTCTTGTTTTACCCATTTCAGCGGAAAGCTGTCTCTCTCTCTAGGATTTGCAAAGCAAGGTCCCGACCCTCATTATTCGTTATCGGACCTTACACAGTCAAAAAGTTGGGCTTCGTGCTTCCATAACCAAGAAGGAAAGGCTCCGAGATACTATTGATAATCTCCGACAAACTATAAAGGAGGCTACAAATGAAATGGTTATTGAGGAATCGTTGTTGCTGGATTTAGAACGACAATTACAAGAGATCTAGCGCTTTATAGAGGAAAGTCGTATGAGGAGAGAAGCCAAGAAAATGGGTATTGCCTCTCAGGTAGCTGAGGCGACTGTCGTAATGGCTGAGTTCAAAGATTTGGCCCAAGTTGATTTTGAGCGAGGCTTGGCCGATCTAGTGATGGCCGACTTGGAGATGCAGAAAGAATGGCATAACCTGAGGGAAATGTTCTCGCTCTTGAGGGATTCACCTGAGGAGCTTCAGCGGCCTTCGGCTAATAAATAATTAATGTACTATTAGGACGTTACACTCGTCCTTTTATTTGTATTTTTTGGACATGAACGAAATCATGACATTTATTTATACCTATTTATTTCATTTCATCCTTATTGTTACGCAGAAGACATTATATTCTCGTGTTCCCATAATGAAGGCACATACTTTTTCAAGTATTTGCCGTTTATCGCTCTGACATGCATTTCTCCATTCAAAATTTTCAAATGGTAGGCTCCATTTGGCAACACATTTTCTACCTCGAATGGGCCTTCCCAATTAGGCGACCATTTATCATATGCCGGATTCTTGGCACGTAGTGGTAGTATAGTTTTCCATACTAATTCGCCTTTTCTGAACGATTTGGCCACGACTTTCCGATTATATCCCTTGGCCATCTTTGTCTTCTGTGCTTCCAAACGATTGATTACATCGCATTTGACATCGTCCAATTCTAATAAATTTTGGATCATCGTTTTGCTGTAATCTTCCCTTGTCAATTCTTTTTGCAATGCCACCCTAGTGGATTTAATATTGACTTCAACTGGTAATACGGCCTCTTGACCATATACTAATTTAAATGACGTGACCGAGGTACTCGTTCGAGGTGACGTCCTATAAGCCTATAGAGCCTGACTTAAGCATTCGTCTCATTTCCTAGCATTGTTCGATACCATTTTCTGGATCAACCCTTTGAGGGTTTTGTTGGACGATTCTGCCTGACCATTTGACTGGGGGTAGTATGGAGTGGTGTTTACTAGCTGGACCCCGTATTCGGTCAGGAAGCTCTTAAATTTTTTGCCAATCAGAGAAGTACTGTGATCCACCATTAATGTCCGAGGAATACCGAATCGGTAGATAATATGCTATTCTATGAACTTGATAATTTGCTCATGAGAAATCTCCACTACCGGAATTGCTTCCACCCATTTGGTGAAGAAATTTGTGGCGATGATGATGAAGGTATGTCTTTTGCTAGATGCGGGATTAAGTTTCCCAATCAAATCAGTGGTTATGACGTCCATCATGGTCTTTCGCCTCACCAGGGATGGCTTGACCTCGTCTCTTCTATATACGTTATCTATGCTTGTCTGTCTATACCCTGAGGCTGTTTATGCCAAGTTATTGGCCACCTCATTCTTCACCATTGGGATGTGTTCCAGCTCTACGAAATCAAATTGATTTAGCAGCTCTTTGGCTATATCCGACAGTGTCATGATTGACGGACTCTGGCACTTAAAGACTCTGGTCATCTGTTGGATCACTAGTTGCGAATCTGCTTTAATGGACACGTGTGTCACTCTCATATTAAGGAGTATTTCCAACCAAAAAATCAAAGCCTCATATTCGGCTTGGTTGTTGGTGCAACATTCGTCCAACTTGACGATGAAATGGAATGGTTCTTCTAACGAACTGATAAAGACTATTCCCATTCCTGCTCTTTTTGACGTGCTAGACTCATCGAAATACATCGTCCATGACTTTAAACTGCATTCGTCTATTTCCATTTCTATTTCTTTAATGGTACTTAAACATGGGTGATCAGCTAAGAATTCCACCATGGCCTGATTTTTTATGGCTTTTTGGGGTTCGTGTCATATATCGAATTCTGACAATGATATAGACCAAAACCCAACTATTTAATGTAAAATAGGACAAGAAAACATGTACTTTATTATATTAATTTTTATAATTAAGTACACAGTAGTCGGCCTAAGGTAGGCGCGTAATTTAGTACATGTGAAATACAAAGCCAAACACAACTTCTCAATTGGAGAATAATTACATTCATATTTCAACAATTGTCTGCTGATGTAATAGATGGCTTTTTCAACATTCGCATTGTCGTCCTGTGCAATCATTCCAGCTATGGATTGCTCTTCAGCTGATATGTAAAGCTTCATCGGCCGTCCTGGTACAAGGGGTACCATCACCGGCGGTTGTGACAAATAATTCTTCAGGCTCTCGAAAGCCTTTTGATGTTCCTCAGTCCAAAAGAATTCGTCCTTATCCTTTAGCTTCAGCAGGGACGAGAACACTTTAGTTTTCCTGCACAGTTAGAAATAAATCTTCTTAAGAAATTAATATGCCCTAGGAATCTTTGCAACTTTTTTTTTTATTTTGGGGATGCTTGGCTTCAGCAATTGCCCGAGATTTATTGGCGTCAATATCAATTCCCACTGGTGGACTAGAAAGCCCAAGAAATTTCCTGCACAAACCCGGAAAGCACATTTGGTAGGGTTTAACTTTAATTTGAATTTCCTCATTCGTTCAAAAGTCATCGCTAAATGGCTAAAATGTTCGTCCATGATCATAGACTTAACCACTATACCGTCCACATAAACCTCTACAAAATTACTGATCATGTCATGGAAAATTAGATTCATGGCCCGTTGGTAAGTGGCCCCGGTATTTTTTAGGCCGAATGGCATTACCACCCACTCATAACATCATAATGACCTCGGGCATCTGAAAGCCATTTTATGAATATCATTTTCGACAATGTAGATTTGCTTATATCATGCATACCCATCCATAAAAGAATACATTTGATATCCTGTTGTGGAGTCTACTAAGGAATCTACCGTAGGCATGAGGTATTGGTCTTGTGGTGTTGCCAAGTTTAAAATCCTAAAGTCTATGCATATTCTTAGCTTTCCATTCTTTTTCATGACATGGACGATATTTAACAATCATTCTATATATTTGGTCGTTTTAATGAATTTCGCCTTCAAGAGGCGTTCGACTTCTTTTTTAATGTCAGGCATGACATTGGGTGCAAACCTCCGGGGAGGCTGCTTATATGGCCTGTGATTTGGCATAATTGGCAACCTATGTTATACTAAAGTTTTATCTAAACCAGGTATTTCATTGTAGTCCCAAGCAAAACAATCTTTATATTTTTGTAATAGATGGATTAGTTTTTCGCGTACCTGGGCCTCTAGTTCCTTACTGATGTAAGTGATTCGTCTGTCGTCCTCACTTCCCAGGTTTACCTCGTCCATAACATCTTGTACCCTTGTAATGTTTGCCTTATGCCGCCCATTCAGAGCGTACTCTTCTTCCTCTTTTAGTTGTTCGTTCTTATTACTTCCTTCCATCAAGCAATCCACCCCGCATGCCTCTTTTATTCTGTCTTCCGTATGATGTGCTAATAGTTTCTCTCTAAAGGCCGAAATTGCAGCTTGAGCCTCGGCTTCAACTTCTCGTTCCGTTACATAGGCCATTAAGCTGGCCCTAGTGGCCGCAAGCGCGGCTTGTTCTTTACTATGTTCGCTCTTCTTCATTTGAATTGCTGGTTTCATGGCCATGCGTTGGCCCTCCGAAGGCCACTACAGTTGGCCTTATTTATGCGAACAAATCATTTGGCAGATCTGCGGGGTACGGCTCGTCATTCTAGGCCACTATGGCTGAATATCCTGCTTCGTTCAACACTCTTGTTGGCCCGTAATTCCATTTATACATGAAATATTCGCCTGAATTTGTCTCTACTGCGAAGGGCTTATTATCGGCGTGTACTACTTCTCTCTTCATCTTTCTGATTCCAAAAACCATATTGATGAAGGGATGAAGGAATGCATCGGCTGTCGTGGATCCAGTCTCGTCCCAAGAGCATGTTGTATGTTGTCGGTCCTTCTATAACGAAAAACACTACTGTCTTTGTAGTGCTCCATACCTGCAAGTATAGTGGGACAACCCATTTGGCTGTCGTTGCCCCTCCATTGAAACTTGTAAGCACCACCTCCGTAGGGATGAGATCGTCCTCCGATTTTGCTAATCACCCCAGCATCCTAACTGGGATTGCATTGATGGCTGCCCCATTGTCGATCAACACCTTAGCGATGGGTATTCCGTTTGCCTTTGCTTTCACATACAACGGTCGTAGGTGTTTTGCCATTTGTTGTGATGGTTTTGGAAACGTCACTTTTCCTGACATTCCTACCTCCATCGTTTGTTCACTGTTGGTATTTGTCTGAGGTGACCGTTCCTCCCCGATCCATCCAGAAAGTGGCAATGTGATCGGCGCATCATGTGAGACATTATTGAAGAACATCCTCCACTTTTTCGCCCTGGTTACAAACCGTTTTACCTTGGGCGTTCCGTATAGGACGAGGTATGGAGATCTTCCCAAGTCCTCTTATTATTGAATTCTATTCGCATGAGAGTCGTTTATGGATGCATGTTGTGGCTTGAATGAAATGGAAGAGTGTCGTCTCCTGTGGTATATAGGATGGAAACCCAGACGTAAATTCCGTAGGCGAATCCGAATGGACGGTAGTGCGGTCTGTACTTGGGATACAACTCCACGTACCACTTGAGTAAACGGCACCCTCTCTTGTTTTGTGTTGCTTTGGTTTATTTATTTCTTGTTACTTAAATTCTGTATGTCGCTTATTTGTGTATGTCATAATCGAGTGCATGGGCTCAGTAAGTGCGATGAAATGTCCCATAATCAGAAGGGTTAAAATCCTTTACCACGATGCTTTGCCGCACCGATTGATGTGTGTTCGGTTGAATGCGAGATACATTCAATCGGGCACACTACGTTTAATATTATTGCTTTTATTCTTTGTATGCATGATTCAATCGAGCGCATGGGCTTAGTAAGTGCGATGTGAGATCCCATATGGGGAGGGGTTTAAAGCCCTTTACCAGGATGTTTTGCCGCGCCGGTTGATGTGTGTCCGTTTGAATGCAAGATACGCTCAATCGTGTCCGTTTGAATGCAAGATACGCTCAATCGGGCATATTTAGTTTGATATGATTGTCTTTATGTTTGTATGTATGATGTGATGCGACGCGCATGGGCTTAGTATGTTGGTCTAAAGGTCATCTCTTTGAGAGATCAAGAGCCCCAAAAGGCCGCCTTTACGGTAGTACTTCGCCGCGCCCCTTTATTTTTGTTGTTGTGTATGTATTGCCTCTCATTTCATGCATCAGGTCTGTTCCCGTTCGAACGCGTTTACGAACGCAACTCGAACGCGCATGCATTTTGCCTTATCATGCATCAGGTCTCATCTCCGTTCGAACGCGTTCACGAACGCCACACGAACGTGAGTGTTCTGTTTCATTTCCGTTCGAACGCGTTAACAAATGCCACACGAACGTGAGTATTCTGTTTCATTTTCGTTCGAACGCGTTCACAAACGCCACACGAACGTGAGCATTCTGTTTCATTTCCGTTCGAACGCGTTTACGAACGCTACTCGAATGAGAACCTTCTGTTTACCATTCGAACGCGTCTACGAACGCTTCACGAACGCACACGGTAAACAGATCCTCTTGTATCACATTATGACATGTCCATCTTAGCATATGGTTACCCCTTTGTACGCTATGAATTTGTATTACATCTCTAGTTGTCTGTGCCTACAATGTTGTTTATCGTCATTTTGATTTCCTTTACATTACATGCAAATGTTACCATGGCTGTTTGTGTTTATATTTACATGAATGATTGAATTCTTATGACGTTATGTGCTTGTTGTTGCAAAGACCTACTTTTGAGCATGTGAATTTGGCAATAAGATTTGGTTTCATGTATGTTAGATGTAAACCATACTTTTAAGCATGTGAATCTAAGATTGTGTTGCACTTGGAAATATATGTCATAGGCTTGGTTGGATTAGCATAAATCTTTACATTACAAGTGACATGAGTAAGGGACCATTCCGAACCCAACGGTTTGAGGTCTTCCCTTGCGAGGGGTGAGTGCGGCCTTAAATCTTTGTCCCGGTTCATACCGGGTGGCGACTCCATGTTATTTCATACTTCCCAACTAGGCCGCGAGCCTAGAAACACGTCGCCCAGGTAGCTGTGTTGTTCCCACAGTCTGGCGACTCCACTGGGGATAGAAAATTGGCCCCGAAATATTGTCTTGTAATGTTTGGATTTATGCTTTAATTAACCGTGTCTACAAATGTGTGAAATGGGGGTTGTAATCAAAGGCATTTTGAGGCTAGGTAATGGTTTGGTTGTCTTCCTTCACTCACTACCTTTCTAGAAGGAAAAGCTGTGAAGGCACCTAGATAGCCATCTACTCGTAGCCTATTGTGATGGACTAATTTGGAGGACTCGTTGTTTATTCCTGACACCAAGCGATAAGAGCCTAAGAGGCTTGGGTATTTAAGTGAGCCTCGCTCCACCTTCCCTCTGGGGAATCTACAACGGGAAATCCATTTGACAGTCTGTCACACACCATAGCTCATTGGCACGTACCTTAATGTATAAAAAAGGATGTGCTCACTTGGTTGCTCGAACCCTTGATTGGGGAGACCTAGTTGTGGGCCATCCTTCGCCGATGAGAGCCTTTGTCCATACTCCCACGAACCCATGCGTAGACCGGGTTATATGGCCTATAACAAATATTTCCTTGTGCTTTAAGACCATTATCATTTGGATGAATTGGACTCTTTGTCAAAAATGCGAACTTGCTGGGCCATTTAAACTGGGGCTAGTTCGTATCTTATGACAATTATGCCCAAAGCTTCTGAAATGATGGTGGGCCACACGGTAGAAGTTACTATTTTATGTTTATGATATCTTCCTTGTATGCTTATGTTTGGGAACATTGCTATTTGAATCCATCTAGGTCTTTTGTCATGAGATATGAGCTTGTTGGACCATTTAAACTGGGACAAGAACATATCTTATGACGTTTGGGCCAAAAGGATTTTAAATAACAATGGGCCATCTTATGATTGTGTTCGGAATATTATCATTTGGATTTAGTTGGGCTATTTGCCATAAGACATGAACTCGTTGGGCCATTTAAACTGGGACGAGTTCACTCCTATGACAGTTAGCCCAGAAACTTCTAAAATGATGATGAGCCGATTTGTGTGAAAATTTTAATGAGTTGATATATTTCATGCACTCCATGCATATCATGCACCCCATGCATACATATATCATGTTAACCCTTGTGTTCTGAAAGCCATCATAGATTCCCGTTGGGTTAGAAAAAAAGGAAGACTCACCAAAATACTGAGAACAGACATGAGTGAATCAGATATTGAGGTATCCCGGATAGATCAGTTGGAAAATGGCTTCGCCAAGATTACTGAACAGTTGCAAGCCTTGACTACTGCCATGACAAATATGGTTGTGCCCCGTGCCGGGGGAAATTCTGAGAATGTGAGGCGTGATTAGCCTTCGAATGGGTTGGGGGATGATACCCCCGCTTTTGATGATATGGCAGAGTATGCAGCAGGCAGAGTATCTGGGTCTCAGGCAGAGTTACAGAAGCTTTGGGATCAGGTTGAAACAGTTACCCGCAAAATGAGGGATAAAAATGAGGATTTGTTAGATTATGAGGCAATGACGTTCGGAGAACAGTTGCCAGCTCAGTTTAAATTGCCCGACAGGCCAAGTTTAATGGGAATGGAGACCGAGAGTCCATCTGCAGCAATATGTCTCAGTCATGAGTTCAATGGGCCTATCACAGCGCCAAGTCCAAAAGATGTTTGGGATGTCACTCGAGGGGGCACTGTGGTTTTGTATCATAGCCTTGAGAAGAAGGTTAAGGAAGATTAGAAGGAACTAGCTGATGCTTTTCTGAAGCAGTATGTTACAGACTTAGAAATTGACTTGTCACTCCGTGATTTGAAGAACACTAAGCAGAAGCCGGAAGAAAGCTTCAAGGAGTATGTAGACCACTGGAGAAGCCAGCTTCTGAAGATGCAGACCCGGCCCTCAAAAAAGGACCAGATCAAAATGATCATCAAGGGCACCAAGCTCTCTATTTATGGCAAACTGAGGAGAATGACTTCGATGATTACTGATTTTCGACAGCTGAGTGAGACAATTATGGATATTGAGGAGGAGGAAGCCGAGAACAGAAAGTTTTATGGACAGAACAAAAGGAATATTGGGGGACATTCAGGGACTATGCCTGCTACTGTTGAGGTCACTGCCATTAAGAACAGACGATTTTTTAACCTTGGTAAGCCTCTTTCAAAGGTATTCGAAAAGTTGAAGGCGCAAGGACTCTTAAAACCTTTGGAACCTAGGCCCATTCCAAATCCTATGCCACCTCACATGAACTTAAACTTACACTGTCACTTCCACCAAGAAAAAGGCCATGACACCGACAACTGCGCCCGCCTCAGACATGAAATCCAAAACCTCATCGATGCCCATACAATACCCGACCCAGAGAAAGAACAACCCAACGCACACATAAATCCCCTACCCAACTACATGATCAACTCTGGCCTACCCGAAACCCTTGTCCTCCAAACTCTCAACCACTCAGCTTCATAGGAATAAGGGATGACAACGGTGGAAAACCATAGGCCAATGAAGAAGGCAATGCTGCAAATGATGAAGTTATTCCTCCTAGTTTATTTGATCCTGCACTTTTAATAAAGACATTGATTTTGTTTACCTGTTCGAACGTTTCCTCAACAATAATAAAGGCGATCATTTCATTTATCTGCCTAAGACTATTACTTTCAAACTTGCAACATGAGTGTGTTCAATCTTGGTAATGTGATGCTCAGAACGTAGGGAATCCTCAAAAGAAGCAAGCAGAAAAGATAATTAGCCATTCAAGAATTGGGAAATGAAGACAGTGAGACTGTTAGACTTGGAAAGAAACGGGTTCATAGAACAGATCAGTGCAGACAGGTTGAAACGGTACTTTACCTGAGGAAGAATTGGCGGAAGACCTAACCCAACGGGATAGGAAACTCATTCATGCATGCATGCATACACGTAACATACTTTGAATTCTTTTGTGTTTGTTTTGCTTTGTATTCAAAGGTTTTGAAGCAGAAAGAGAGAAAGCGGCAAAGACAAGCCAATCAGAAACAGCTAAAGCACAGAAATAGATTCGGGTAATTATCCTAGGGCCGGAACCCACATCAGCATCAGATCAGGGTTGAGGCCCATATCAGTTCGGGCACAAGGCCCAGTGGAATAAAGCCCACTTTCAAAACAGCTTGGGAATAAAGCCCAAATTCGGTACGGTTCAGGAACAAAGCCTGCATTCAGTTCAAACTCGGGAATAAAGCCCACATTCAGTACAGTTCAGGAATAAAGCCTGCATTCAGTTCAGTTTAGGAAGAAAGCCTATATTCAGTTCAACTCGGGAATAAAGCCCACATTCAACACAGTTCAGGAAGAAAGCCTATATTCAGTTCAGCTTGGGAATAAAGCCCACATTCAGTACAGTTCAGGAATAAAGCCTGCATTCAGTTCAGTTCAGGAAGAAAGCCTATATTCAGTTCAGCTCAGTACGGGAATAAAGCCCACATTCAGTATAGTTCGGGAATAAAGCTCGGGAGGAATAAAGCCTCATGTCAGTATAGTTTGAGAACAAAGCTCAAGGGGAAGAAAGCATCATATCAGTATAGTTTGAGAACAAAGCTCAAGGGGAAGAAAGCCTCATGTCAGTATAGTTTGAGAACAAAGCTCAAGGGGAAGAAAGCCTCATATCAGTATAGTTTGAGAACAAAGCTCAAGGGGAAGAAGCCTCATGTCAGTATAGTTTGAGAACAAAGCTCAAGGGGAAGAAAGCCTCATATCAGTATAGTTTGAGAACAAAGCTCAAGGGGAAGAAAGCCTCATATCAGTATAGTTTGAGAACAAAACTCAAGGGGAAGAAAGCCTCATATCAGTATAGTTTGAGAACAAAGCTCAAGGGGAAGAAAGCCTCATGTCAGTATAGTTTGAGAACAAAGCTCAAGGGGAAGAAAGCCTCATGTCAGTACAGTTCGAGAATAAAGCTCGAGAGGAATAAAGCCTCATCTCAACAATTCGGGAATAAAGCTCGGGAGGAATAAAGCCACATCTCAACAGTTCGAGAATAAAGCTCGGGAGGAATAAAGCCTCATCTCAACAGTTCGGGAATAAAGCTCGGAGGAATAAAGCCTCATCTCAACAGTTCGGGAATAAAGCTCGGGAGGAATAAAGCCTCATCTCAACAGTTCGAGAATAAAGCTCGGGAGGAATAAAGCCTCATCTCAACAGTTCGGGAATAAAGCTCGGGAGGAATAAAGCCTCATCTCAACACAGTTCATGAACAAAGCTCGGAAGAATAAAGCCTCATCTCAGTAGTTCGGGAATAAAACTTAGAGGAATAAAGCCTCATCTCAACAGTTTGGGAACAAAGCCCAAAGTTCAAAGTACCTCAACACGTGGAAAGTCAAGTGGCAGTTGGCGAGCCAGGTAAGTGAAAATGCATTGCATAACTTTGATAGGATTGTCACTGTTGCACATTACACAAGTCCCATCAAAGTGGGGGGGGGGGGACTGTAGGCACTGCATTTTTACACATAAGTCCCTATGATGAGTCTCATTTTGGAGACACTACCTTTTAAGTCACGGAGGTCACGGAAAACGGACATCGGAAGGGGAATTCAGAATAAACAAGGTTCACTGTTTTCGTTGGTGCTACGTTCGTGTATACGTTCGAACGTCAAACAGATTGCGGGCGTTCGTGCTGCGTTCGAGTAGGCGTTCGAACGGTGTCGGTAATTCTGGTTTTGCTGCTAGCCTCACATCAAGCCCAATTCGCCCAAACCTTGACCCACACGCCCAAGCCCACTTAAAACACATATTTAACACATGGTGAAATCAAAACAAATCTAAAAATCACATACCAAATTAAATAAAATACTTACACAAATTAAAGAAATTGCATGCCTAATTAAAATCAATCAACAAACTAAATGCCTAATCCAAGCCAATCAAATATTCCACATGCCCAATCCAAGCCAATCAAATCCCTTGCTTTCCTTGTCCAACACCAAATCATATCCCTTTTTTAAATACGCAAATCCCTTTCCTTGTCAAGCCTAACCCTTTGCCTATAAAAAGAACCCTTCACCAACCTTCTCAAGGCTAGCTAGCTCATTCACACAAAAAAGCCTCCTCTCTCCACTCTCTCTAGAGTTCACGCCCGTTACAGAAAAAAGAAGAAAAGAATCTCCAACCCTTTTCCCCTAGCTCACATACAAAACACAAACAACACACACAACAACCCTTCCCTCACCAACTTAACAAGAACAACACACAGCAGCCCCTAACCCTTGAAATCAGCCCCTAACCCCTGAAATCAGTCCCAAACAGCAGCCCTAAAAACACACACCAAAACAGTCCCCTAAATTACCAAAAACAATAACCAGAACATCCCAAAAACAGTAACTAAAACACATCAGTAAAAAAGTAGCAACGGCAGAGAATCAGAGTCAAAAGCAGCAGCAAAAGACGATTCAAAACAGTGAGACAACGAACGAGAACAGTGAACCAGTGAACCGAAAGAGTTGCGGAGCATCCACCCTTCCGACGATCGTATACCGTACATCCGAGAGGTGATTAAAAGGTTAGACCTGAGGGCACTTTTTCATTAGTTTATATTCATTTCTTTTATTATTGAATTCTATTCGCATGAGAGTCGTTTATGGATGCATGTTGTGGCTTGAATGAAATGGAAGAGTGTCGTCTCTTGTGGTATATAGGATGGAAACCCAGACGTAAATTCCGTAGCCGAATCTGAATGGACGGTAGTGCGGTCTGTACTTGGGATACAACTCCACGTACCACTTGAGTAAACGACACCCTCTCTTGTTTTGTGTTGCTTTGGTTTATTTATTTCTTGTTACTTAAATTTTGTATGTCGCTTATTTGTGTATGTCATAATCGAGTGCATGGGCTTAGTAAGTGCGATGAAATGTCCCCTAATCAGAAGGGTTAAAATCCTTCACCACGATGATTTGCCGCACCGATTGATGTGTGTTCGGTTGAATGCGAGATACATTCAATCGGGCACACTACGTTTAATATTATTGCTTTTAATTCTTTGTATGCATGATTCAATCGAGCGCATGGGCTTAGTAAGTGCGATGTGAGATCCCATATGGGGAGGGGTTTAAAGCCTTTTACCACGATGCTTTGCCGCGCCGGTTGATGTGTGTCCGTTTGAATGCAAGATACGCTCAATCGGGCATATTTAGTTTGATATAATTGTCTTTATGTTTGTATGTATGATGTGATGCGACGCGCATGGGCTTAGTATGTTGGTCTAAAGGTCATCTCTTTGAGAGATCAAGAGCCCCAAAAGGCCGCCTTTACGGCAGTACTTCGCCGCGCCCCTTTATTTTTGTTGTTGTTTATGTATTGCGTCTCATTTCATGCATCAGGTCTGTTCCCGTTCGAACACGTTTACGAACACAACTCGAACGCGCATGCATTTTGCCTTATCATGCATCAGGTCTCATATCCGTTCGAACGCGTTCACGAATGCCACACGAACGTGAGTGTTATGTTTCATTTCCGTTCGAACGCGTTAACAAACGCCACACGAACGTGAGTATTCTGTTTCATTTCCGTTCGAACGCGTTCACAAACGCCACACGAACGTGAGCATTCTGTTTCATTTCCGTTCGAACGCGTTTACGAACACTACTCGAATGAGAACCTTCTGTTTACCGTTCGAACGCGTCTACGAACGCTTCACGAACGCACACGGTAAACAGATCCTCTTGCATCACATTATGACATGTCCATCTTAGCATATGGTTACCCATTTGTACGCTATGCATTTGTATTACCTCTCTAGTTGTCTGTGCCTACAATGTTGTTTATCGTCATTTTGATTTCCTTTACATTACATGCAAATGTTACCATGGCTGTTTGTGTTTATATTTACATGAATGATTGAATTCTTATGACGTTATGTGCTTGTTGTTGCAAAGGCCTACTTTTGAGCATGTGAATTTGGCAATAAGATTTGGTTTCATGTATGTTAGATGTAAACCATACTTTTAAGCATGTGAATCTAGGATTGTGTTGCACTTGGAAATATATGTCATAGGCTTGGTTGGATTATTGCATAAATCTTTACATTACAAGTGACATGAGTAAGGGACCATTCCGAACCCAACGGTTTGAGGTCTTCCCTTGCGAGGGGTGAGTGCGGCCTTAAATCTTTGTCCCGGTTCATACCGGGTAGCGACTCCATGTTATTTCGTACTTCCCAACTAGGCCGCGAGCCTAGAAACGCGTCGCCCAGGTAGCTGTGTTGTCCACAGTCGCCAAAAACTGTTTGCACAATTTTCCGTCAAAGAGCATGTAAGGTTCAAACTTCCTAAGACAAAGTCCCAACAATGGGTGTTTGATTAAGTGAATAAGCTTCCAAGGGGCACAAGCACACAAATTACAGTACTGGGGTTACAAAGCTAAGAAAATAAAAATAAAATGCTCATTTTGAGTCTTCATTTTTTCCTTTTTTTTTTCTCTTCTTCCTATGTTTGAGCTTTTTATAGTGAGTCTTTGTTAACCGTTTGAACGATTTCGCTTTTCTTGGTCCATGACATCCCACGTCTCATGCTTGTAACTGCTGGGTCACACACCTACCCGCTGAGTTAATCGTGCTAACTGTCAGACCGTGGGGAGTTACCGTCAACTGCCACACTGTGCGTGGTGAACTGCCAGGTTGTGGGGAGTTACCGCCAACTGCCAAACTGTGTGTGAGGAACTGCCAGGTCGTGGGTAGTTACTGCCTAACTACTAAATCATGGGATCAACTGCAACGCATGATAGTCGTCCTGACTGCTTTTTCTTTGTTTGTCATGATTGCAAATCGTCATGTGGTGTGGTACCTGTTCGCCCTAATTGCTTTCCGTCCCTCATCGACTCGTTCGTCCTATGGCGATTTTCTTTTGTCAATAACTTTAAATATGTTTTACTACAAATAATAAGTCATTGGCATATCTTACACTCACACAAAACCTCAATCGAAATACGAATTTATATTGCTTCGGATATAATATATTCTATCATGAGTATTTTAAAATCTTGTCGTATGATCTTAATATTTATTTAATTTTTTTTACTTTTTATTGATTAATATTAACGACTGATTTTCATTTCAGGGATAAATCGGTAAATTTATTCATCGAATAATCCTCCCTCAACCAAATACAAACTTAACAACATATGGAAAAAACACACAGACAAAACAGATGGTTTAATGTGGTTTGGCGGAATGAATCAAACCTACGTCTATGGGTACAAGGGAAAATGAAGTTTTTATAACATGATCGAGTATGACCGACCTACCTGTCACTAACGGATACTATTGGGAAAATTTTATTTAGATAACGACACAAAACAATGAGATAATAGGGAAATAATTAGGGCACCTACAGTTAACATATTGTACTTGGAAAAAAACAAATGATAATGTAAATTGATGAATAGTATTCTCTATGGGATAAAGAAATGAATAATTAGTAAGTTAAATAGAATTAAATTACTGTAGTGACGGACAAGGAAGACACATAAGATTTCATTATAGATGATAGAAATCTCCAAACAGATGATGGCCTTCGAGGAGGGACTCTCTCTAATTGGGACGGGAATCAGGAATGAAAAATTGAAAAAATTAATATAGAAGATGAGGTTGGGGAAAATTAAAACTCATTTCTTATTCGAGAAAGGAACAGAGATTAGATAAAATCACCATCCTCTTCCCAATATCCATTTAAGCTTTTATTAAGTTATTTTAAATTTTTTTAATAAATATATTCAAATTTCTACATAATATATGTAAATAAAAAAATCTCTTAATATTTATAAAAATATATAAATTATAAATAATTTAAGAATTTAAATGAAATAATTATATATATAATCACTTCTTAGTGAATGATTCATTATTTTATTAAGTTATGCACTAAATAAAAAGACAGAAAATACGAATTTCAGTCTTACATATAAAGTGTGATTTATGTAATAGATATTGTTAATTTTTTGAATATGTATATTTGATTTCTGGATAAAATAATAGTTTAATTAATATGTTATTTTTTTCAATAAATTAAATTTATTTTAAGAAATTTTTATTTATTATTTAAGATTCAAAATCTTTAGAGAATCCTTATCATCTCCCCTAAAATAATTAGAGAAAAAGAAAAGGGAGGATGACATTTGAAAATTGTCCAAGACAATAAGAAGATGTTCCTCCCATGCCATCCTTAGATTCCATTGGGATCGGAGCGTATAAAGGCGCGTGGCAATGTTTTTTTTTTTTTTTTTGACGAAGCAGATACCACGTGAGCATCGAAGATAGACAGCTCATTAATAACAAGCCACATGACACGGTTTGTTTCGCTCATCGTCAATTCGTCACATCTTTTTATTCTTCTTCTTAATTATTTAATTATGAAAAAAAATCGAAACGTTATAAACAACCGTCAAATCACCGACTTGAATTTAAATGAGTTGATACGGCCTCCAGTTATTTCAGGTTTTTATAAAAATATACCACTTATACTTGAATCCATGACTTGATAATCAAATATTAAACTTATTGTCACCAAACCACACCTCTTATAAAGCTAATTATGAAAAAACGCACCTAGAGAAATAAAAATACCATAGTTTGAAAAAGATAATACATACATTAATTATTTTTTTTTGGAATCGTTGAAAATCTCGCCGCCAAATTATCTCTTCCGTGCTTAAGCAGAACAGATAAAACCCCCGGCTGTCCCAGGTTCTTGCAAGAAACTCATTCCCTGGATTTGAACCCAATACCTTAATGTGAGATCTCGAATCATACACCACCAAGTCACGCCCCTTGGGGACATACATACATTAATTTGTTAAAGATTTTTTTTATTATTTCAGATAAAAAAATAATATAAAAAATATACTAATTATAAATTTTCACATAAAAATTTTATGTAAATAAATAATATTAATTATTTAACTGTTAAAACAAATAAAATATGTTAAGAAATAAGGATTAAATGTTTTTTTTTATGTCTTTTTATCTAAATGTTGGGGGTCTAAGTGTCATTTATTATATTCTAAATTATTTATTTGCTATATGTGGAAACTTCTTTCTATATATGTTATAACGAGTTGTATAGTTCAATCGGTAAGAAATCACTAATTAATTAATCAATTATTTATTGTCTATCATTGCAGGATTAATTTGATTCAGTGAAAAATCACCGACTTTTTTTTAATATTTTTTTAAATAAATGAAAAAAACAAACTTTCTTTGGTTTATTTTTTATTTTTTTGAATTTCTTGAAATAGATGGGGTTAACTTTTAGAAGTGTTTGCTAATGACATAACACCTTTGTCAAAATTATAACATTATCCTTACATTTATTTTAAATTATGTTGATGGCACTAAAATGTGTAAAATTTTAGTGAATTACTTCACTCAAGATAACTTCTTAAATATTAAAATTTTGTTACACAATAAATTTTGACACATTAATTACTCATTCATAATCAATCATGCAATTTTAAGAGAGAATCAAATGACATCACGCTTACTTCTTCTTCTTCTTCTTCTTCTTCTTGTTTTAACTTAAAAATTTAACCTAAATTTTCTTCTTCTTCTTCTTTTTTTTTTTTTTTTAACTTAAAAATTTAACCTAAATTTAAAGCATTTCTCACAACCCAATGATATAATCAACAGTCATTTATATGAGTAGATTGCATTAAATCAAGTATTCAAAAATATTGTTAAAAACTCTCAGTTAATAATAATATATATATATATGAGGGCTTATCTTCCCACCCCTACAGAGGGGGGAAATTTTGTCTCCCTTGCAATACCTATTTTGTCCCTTATCTTTCTCAAAATTCAATTTCCCAAATAAACAAAATATATCCCACTTTTTATGTATTTTGTTACTGGTTTTCATTTATTTTTTTCGAATTAAAAGAAAAATCTTAAAAGAAAAAGAAAAGAGAAGGGGAACGATCTCTTCTCCTTGAACGATCGTTCCCTTCTAACTGTATTTTTTTTTTTTATTTTTTTGAATTTCTTGAAATAGATGGGGTTAACTTTTAGAAGTGTTTGCTAATGACATAACACCTTTGTCAAAATTATAACATTATCCTTACATTTATTTTAAATTATGTTGATGGCACTAAAATGTGTAAAATTTTAGTGAATTACTTCACTCAAGATAACTTCTTAAATATTAAAATTTTGTTACACAATAAATTTTGACACATTAATTACTCATTCATAATCAATCATGCAATTTTAAGAGAGAATCAAATGACATCACGCTTACTTCTTCTTCTTCTTCTTCTTCTTGTTTTAACTTAAAAATTTAACCTAAATTTTCTTCTTCTTCTTCTTTTTTTTTTTTTTTTAACTTAAAAATTTAACCTAAATTTAAAGCATTTCTCACAACCCAATGATATAATCAACAGTCATTTATATGAGTAGATTGCATTAAATCAAGTATTCAAAAATATTGTTAAAAACTCTCAGTTAATAATAATATATATATATATGAGGGCTTATCTTCCCACCCCTACAGAGGGGGGAAATTTTGTCTCCCTTGCAATACCTATTTTGTCCCTTATCTTTCTCAAAATTCAATTTCCCAAATAAACAAAATATATCCCACTTTTTATGTATTTTGTTACTGGTTTTCATTTATTTTTTTCGAATTAAAAGAAAAATCTTAAAAGAAAAAGAAAAAAGAGAAGGGGAACGATCTCTTCTCCTTGAACGATCGTTCCCTTCTAACTGTATTTTTTTTTTTTAGATTTTTCTTTTAATTCCGAAAAAAAACATATGTATTTATTTTATTTTATTAATTAAATTTTTTATTTTATAATTTTTTTACTTTATATATATATTTTTTTATTTATTTAATAAATATTACAAATTTTATATTTATTATTATTTATTTTGTGTTCGTTTATTCATTTAATTTTTGTGATTCTTTTGTAATTTATTTAACACTACTTATGTATTATAAAAATATTCTCATGTATATTAAAAAAAATATATATTTAAAAAATAGTACAAATAACAACATAAAAACTTATACTTAAAAATATAAAAACATAAATTCTAATCTATGTTGCCTCCAAAGTATCCTTCTGGCGCACTTGGTGATATACCCAATACTTCGTACTATAATTGATTATGAATCCTATAACGAGTGGCCCATTCTTTAGCTTCGTACGATGAATGTTCTCACCACCACATTGGGAAATCTGTAATATTTATTAACAAAAATAAAAAAATAAAAAATAATTAATAAAATGACAAATGGAGTTATAATTAGTATATAATTATTTTTAAATTAATATATATAAATATATAAATTTTGTAATGTGTATAATAATTGAATGAGTCATTTTACATATTGATAGGGGTATTATGGTAAATGAACAAGGAGACAAGGGGGGCTGGCAGTGTTGTCCAGGGGGGTGATCAATTTTCTATATATATTCATTGAGTAACACATGACGTGACCGATCAATCATCATTTGCTTACAATCGTCGAGGCCATTCCCACTGTAATTACAATCCCTTGCTGCAGTGGCGTATCCAGAAATTTCAGTCAGTGTGGGCTAAATTTTTTTCGTAATATATAATGAATTCATAAATATTTTTTGAAATTACAAGATGATCCCTATACTTTTGAAAATTATGAAATAGCCTCTAGTTTGTAAACTTATAAATTAACCCAAAATTTTTGGAATTATATTTTTATCCATAATTTCTAAAAATACCAATTTATCCTAAAAATTTAAGTAAGAATTTATTTTTAAATTTATGTATTTTAAGTTTATGTAGTATATTATATATTAAATTTCCACTAATTTATTATAGATTTAATCATTTTTTAATTAAATTATTAAAAGCTTAGTGCTAAAACGCAACATTTGTGCTTTGAACAACTATAAATAAAAAATATATACAAAATAATTATATTTATATTAATATGTGAATATTTTATACATAACAATTATATACGACGTGGTTTAGTAAAAGAATCACTACAAATATATTAATAAATTAGAAGATCAATAATCAAACCTAAGTATAAACATAGTTATTTTTATTTTTATTTTTATTTAAATGTAATGGAATCTCTATTATTTTGCAAATGGAAAAACACATAAATGAATGGATTTAAAATGAAAAATAGTCAATTATCTATAAACACACAAATTAAATATAATTATTTTAGATATGATTAAGAAATAAGATTGATGCAAAAGTGTATTGGAATTTTTTTAACTAATTTGGGCTTGGGCCTACATATTTTATTAAAAAATACAAATCAAAAAATTAATAAATAATGTATTTATGGGTGTTGTTTAATTATTTATATTTTTTAATATATATATATATATAATTTATAAAAAAAAAATTAGTGGGTCCAGTGGGGGCTCTACCACTGCCTTGCTGCGTGTCTTGCATGATGAAGCGCTTACCAAGCGCGAAGAAAAGTGCATTCGCCACTTCCGCTCATTTGCATAGGTTGGGGAAAGAAGCGCGCCTCCCAATTTTTAACTTAACTTAATATCCAGGCTATTTGTCGTATTATTATGCATTATGATAATGATACATTAAAAAAAGGGTTGGATCAAGATCCACTCGAGTGGAGATAAAATTATCCGTAAAAAAAAAATTCTCTTAGAAACCTAGCGTCTTCCGTCTCTCAGGACCAATATGGGTGTTTGATGGGACCAATAGCCTTCCAAACCACTTATGTTAAAGAATCAGCGATGAGTTGTGATTCAAGACTGGCGCAGACAAGAGCTCGTCTTTCATCGCTTGAATACTAAAGGCAAGGTAGCGGGAAAGCTCCCCATCTTTCATTCCTTTAGCGGACCGATGAATTGATCTCAAGCAAAACAAACCTTTTGATGAAGAATTTGGCCGATCTGAGACTGAACACACATCTTTTTGCCCCGGTTGAACTAATTTCACTCAGAAAGAAATCTAAGTGAGTGATGGTGGCCCACAGGTTGGCGGTTCCACCGGTTCCGTCTATATATTAAGAAATAGAAGAATTCTTACATAATGGTACGAAATTTAGTATCATTCCCTCTAACCACTACTAATAAGATAAGAGCTGCCGAACCACCACCAGTAGTCAGTCCTTCCTCCAATAGATGGGCTTGAAAGTATCAATTTTCATAAAGCCTCAGGGGGAGAAGGAGAGAGAGAGAGAGAGTGTGTGTCTGTTAGAAGATCATTTAAAGCATTTATATTAAAGGGCAGCCCTTCCAAGTGTTCACGAGTCGGGTCGGGTCGAAATTTTTTAAATTTTACTAAATTCGATGGGGTCGTGTCACGCAGGTCAACAAACCTGAACCCGAAATTTGAGAATGCAAATATGCGCGGTTCGGGTCGCTAAAAAAAAGAATTTTATTATGTATTAATTATTTTGAGACATAAATACTAACTATTTTATGTCATCGAAACTTATCATAGATATAAAATTTCAAGACAATAAAAGTAATAAACAATTGAAATAATAGTAATTTTTTTAAAAAAAAAATAAAAAATTTAGAAAAATAATAAAAATCTACTTTTTGCATATCAGATCAGGTTTGATTGTCAAACTTGTGACCCGACCCATAAAAATCAGGTCAGGTCGCGGATTGCCTCGAAAAAACTGAACACCCATACCAAATTTCCATATATATATCATAACTATTGATGCTTGACTTTATCCTAATTCCTTTCGTGTTGTTCATGAAGGAAATGATTTCTCCTAACAATATGAGACAAACAGATCTGATATAGCACGAGTGGGAAAGCTTAGTTGTGGGCATTTTGAATAGGCGTTGAAAAAGAGGCTTGGTGACTAAAAAATGGTTGAATTGATGACTTCGCTTCGATCTATTCGACTGAACCTAAATAAGACTTTAATCATTCATCTTTAGCGCAGGCTCTATAAGAGTTGTTAAGGGGGGCAACCCGAGAGCGGATTCCTCATCGGAAGTGGCCTTGAATGGATTAATAACAAGTAACAAAGGAATGAAAGGATTAGTGACCCTACTCCTCTCTAGGCATGAACGTTAGGCAATAGTGAAATTTCGTAAGAGAGGTAAATCTTTTTCGTTATCATGCCAAACCGACCAGTGAAAGGTGTTCTGAAACTACTTCTTGGGTTGGCAAGATAGAGGATCCCTCATTCACGCTTACCCTTTCCCACCCAGTCGCATTCTCACTTGATCCGAAAGGGCCTTGCTTAGCAAGTGTTCATGAGGCACTTGGAGTAGTAAGCCCAAAAATCGGCTAACTCAAACCAACCTTAGGGAGGACGGGTCTCAGTTATAGTGTGTATGGTTGTTCATCCTCACGGTACAGATTTTTTTAATTGCTCTGTAAGAACCTCTAGGGGAATGAAGAAACATAAGATGAGGAAATGGGACTAATCAAGCGTTGTCCGAATAAAATAACTGACAATAGAGTAAAACATTCATTCCCTACCGTCGCTTCCTGCTTAAGACTAAAAGTTAGTAGTGAGACCTGGGAAGATTGACGGGTCGGATATTGACGATGTGTATATATGTGTATGTGTATATCTCAAAGAGATGCAAAATTTTAAGGTATATGGTGTGGAGGCTGATTTCGGTCGAGGTCCACAATCGAGATTATCAATTTGTAGGGCGCGAGCGAATCCTGCAAAACAAGTAGAGCGAATAAGGAGCTTACTGCCCACCGGTGTGGTGGAGACCGTAGACACTCCGACGCTCAAGTTAGCCTAAGCACTGATCAGTGTAAAGTAAATAGATTAAGGTTTTTTAGATACCTCAACCTTCGGTTGTATGCCGTGAGGGCGGTGTGTACTAGTCTTGCCTTGGTAATAGGGGTAGTTTGATTGAAGATACCTCTTTGTTGTTTTTCTTTCCTCTTTTATAGGTCTCTTCGTATGAAATTCCACATCTGCCCGTTGGAGTCGTTATTAATGAGGGTTTAATTCAGATGTTTCATGTTCGATAACTGACGATTTTGTCTTCCTTTCGAAACTGTCGACTTCATGGTGGTATTTATAAATTCGGATTCTCTCTTAACTTTTATAACTGATGTCTGTTGGTCTTCTTTATGTTCAATGGGCTTGGACCCTTGCGTGACATCTTCGTCTGTGGGCCCAGTTTGCTGATGGGCTTCTGGCCTTGCGGTGTAATGTCGTTTTTGCCCCTGGGGTCAATTTTGGCCCAAACATATGGTAAATCCAATTATGCTTGGCAGGAAATCCTGAATCTCAATCATGATTCATGATCACTCCGATTAAAAAATATCATTGTGATAAAAACCTATCCAAGATATGTGATGATTTTTTTGTTCAAAATCCACGACTTGTCACGACTTATTACTTAAAAAAATTATGAATCATAATCAGACTTTAAAATCTCATACCATTTTTTTCCGATTAAAAATTTCAACAGGGATCCTGTATGATTTTTTGTCCCAATTAAATAATCTGGTTGGGATTGAAATTGGTAAATTCCGATCAAACTAGACCATAAATTTAATAATAAAAAATAATATTTCAAAATACCCTATCCAATTATTATTTAGACATTAATTTAATAATAAAATATAAATAACCACATCATTTACCCAACCATACAAAGCCCCCGGGCAGTTGGCAAAATAACATATCATTTAAAGTAACCGGTACATAAATTATTGATGAATGCGATCCAAAACACCTTTTACACGTTTAATTTAACAACACCGTTGCTGTCATATCAAATAAATAACCATTTTTTTTCATTTTCCATTTTTACCCTCGCTCTCTATATAAACACCTTTCCCTTATCTTCCCCCAATCCAAACACTCCCTTCTTCTTCGCTATTTCACTACATCCCCGGCGCACGTTAGCATCCACCACTGCAGAGAACACTGCATTTTACACTTGTGGAAAAAAAAACACACACTCCTGTGTTCACGAAAATGGCAGGCGCAGGTGTCAGATTGGATCTGGACCGGAGGCCGATAAAGCCGATGACGATATGCATGATCGGCGCCGGCGGCTTCATCGGCTCTCACCTATGCGAAAAGATTCTCCTCGAGACTCCTCACAAGATTTTCGCTCTCGACGTCTACAACGACAAGATCAAGCACTTGCTCGAACCGGAGTCACAGACTTGGGCCGACCGGATCCAGTTCCATCGACTCAACATCAAGCACGATTCTCGCCTCGAAGGCCTCATCAAGATGGCGGATCTGGTAATTTCTTCCATTTCTTTCTTTTTCCTTTTCTTTTTTCATTTCTTAACGCAGTGGCATTTTGGTAAATAATGGTGATTTATTATCAGACGATAAATCTGGCGGCGATCTGTACGCCGGCGGATTACAACACGCGCCCGTTGGACACTATCTACAGCAACTTTATTGACGCGCTTCCTGTGGTACATTACATTACGTTACGTTATGTTACGTGTGCATGTGTGACATGTTTTGTGTTGATTTTGTTAAACGTCGTCGTTTCTTTTTCTCGTTATGTGTTTGTTTGTTGACGTTGATTTGGATTGATGAGGATGTTGGTTTGATTGAAAAAAGGTCAAGTACTGTTCAGAGAACAACAAGCGTTTGATTCACTTTTCTACTTGTGAAGTATATGGAAAGACCATTGGAAGCTTTCTTCCTAAAGACAGTCCTCTCCGTCAGGTAACATTTCCTTTTCAGTTTATTTTAAGATCTGTTAGTTGGGCATTATTTTCTTGATGACAAATTAATGAACAGTGGTTTCACCATAAGAATGTTTAATTTCTTAATCAGATTTGTCTCGTTGGTTTGGTGGTCGGGAGTTCTTTATATTAAGTTGTATTTTGTAGCTGAGAAAGACTTTTAAACCTTTGACAAGTTCTTGGAATTGACTGGATTTGAATTCTTACTTCTTAGTCATGGCCATTGTTAGTTTAGCTATTATTTTGTACTACATTATTGGACCATTGGAATTTGGAATAGAGAATTGGTTGTAGTATGACTTCTTGAAATTTTTAAAGGGTTTTAAATTTCAAGTAATGGGGTTGACCATCTTGGAATTTAAGATGGTGAGGAATTTGATTGGGGTTGGGTTGGGGAGGGGAGGGGTGGGGTGGGGTGGGGTGCAATATAATGAAAAAAATTAATGGGGTTGACCTTGAGTGAAGTTGTGGTAGATAGATATAGATGTTACTCTGTTTCAGGAATTGGCCTGTTTTGTTGAAAATCTGTACTCAGATTTGTTTGAGGGAAGAGAAGTTGGTGATATATGTTATGTATGTTTTATTCTCGGCCAATGCTATGATACCCAAGGGTATCAAATACCCTTGGGTTTAAACATGCAGTTTTGAGTATGAAACATGCAACTTTGAGCATTAAACATGCAAATTCTATCAATAAACATGCAATTAATTTTATGTTTTAAAAAGTTTCATGTTTATTGATACAGTCTGCATGTTTAATGCTCTAAGTTACATGTTCTATGTTCAAAGTTGCATGTTTGTACCCAAGGGTATTTGATACCCTTGGGACCCTTGGGTACTGTAGACAAGCCCTTTATTCTCAGGCATCAGGCTTTTTCACTGTTCTAAAAGACAGCCTAGGTAGGTGGCTGTCTAGACGCCATCTAGGCGGTAGTCGGTGCTTGACCTACCAACTTGCCGGAAAACGGTGGGCTTAGGTGGCAATTAATCGAAAACTACCGAAAACAATGGCTTTGATCAGCGCGTGGATGGTGGAGTAATGATCGACGGTTTCTGATCACGCCAGTGTCGATTGTGCATCAAACAAAGCTGGCACATGAGGCACACGTGCCAGCAGTGGTGGTGCATGTTGCTCATGCGCTGGCAGCCGCTGTCTGCACTGCTGTTGATGCCTGAATTTCAAACCTTAAACCTAAACCTGATTTGCCCCAAATTTCCAAAACCTAAGCTCAATTTATCAAATATTAACCTTAATTAACACCAAACTGCTAAATCCTAACATCAATTGACCTCCTATTTCAGTTCATCAGATTTTTTTGAATAAAAAATAAACAGCCTAGCGCCGCTTAGCTCGTCTGTCTAGATGCTGCCTAGAAGGTCTAGGTCCTAAGCGTTCCCCCACCATACGCCTAGCTTTTTTTAGAACTTTGGCTTTTTTTGGTGGTTTGCTCTTGATTTATAAGCAGACCTTCAGCTTTAGATAGAATCATGGAAAATAGGAGAACAATGATAGGAAGCTAAGACAATATGTTTATGTGTATTATTATATTCTTTGATACGGGATAGCTTTAGATTCTGTATTCTGCATCTAATATTACGGTGAGATTTGAAGCTGCCACTTTAAGTTTCCTAGTTATGAATCAATACTATTTTACATCTAGTTATGCAGCAGCATGGATCTCTTCATCTATGCTCTATTTTTTAATTTACCTTAGCAAGATTATCCTGAATTTAGATTAGAAATTCTTGTGTTGCTTGATGGGTGAAACTTTTATTTGGTTGTAAATATGCTTTCCCATATAGATTTAATTGCCCTTTCAGTATGGGGCCAGATAAGGCTTAAAGCCATGCAATTACTTATCTATGTGCTGTATTGATGACAGGATCCTGCTTACTATGTTCTTACAGAAGATGCATCCCCCTGCATTTTTGGCTCCATTGAGAAGCAGAGGTGGTCGTATGCATGTGCAAAGCAATTGATTGAAAGGCTGATTTATGGTGAGAATCCTGTCAATTTAGTTATTTATTTTTTGCTTTTTGATTTGGCAATACAAGGATATAATTTCGAGCTTTTTTCCCTATTAACTGCAGCTGAGGGTGCAGAGAATGGTCTTGAATTCACCATTGTGAGGCCTTTTAACTGGATTGGACCCAGGATGGACTTCATTCCTGGCATTGATGGTCCAAGTGAAGGTGTTCCAAGGGTTTTGGCATGCTTTAGTAATGTATGTTCAAACTTTGAAAAACATACGTTTTGGCAATATTATTGTTTTTAGCTGTAATAATGTTCTTACTTGGGATTCCTGTCTCAGAATCTCCTACGCCGTCAGCCACTCAAGCTTGTTGATGGTGGCGATCTCAGAGGACTTTTATCTACATAAAGGATGCTATTGAAGCTGTTCTGTTAATGATTGTATGTTGTAAATATCTTATCCTTTGTCCATTTTTTCATGTATGATGTGTGAAACAAGTAGCTAAGTAATTAGACGTAATTGCAGGAAAATCCAGCAAGGGCCAATGGTCAGATTTTCAATGTGGGTAACCCCCACAATGAAGTTACAGTTCGACAGCTTGCTGAGATGATGACTGAGGTGAAGGATTTTGTCATCTTACATGATTCATGCTTTTCTTTTTTATGTTCTTCAAGTGTATCTTACAGATTTCTGAGATTCAGTTGTAAATCTTTTCTGCACTTGGCAGGTGTACTCAAAGGTGAGTGGAGAACCTGCTTTGGAGGAACCAACAATTGATGTCAGCTCCAAGGAGTTTTATGGTGAGGGATATGATGATAGTGACAAGAGAATTCCAGACATGACCATTATAAATCGACAACTTGGTATTAACCTTGCTTCCGTGCGCATGTTCTATAACCTTTATTTTCTTTTGCTCTTTGATAGTTATGATTCTTACCCGTAGTATTTTGTGTTTCAACAGGTTGGAACCCGAAGACATCACTTTGGGACTTGCTTGAATCGACTCTTACCTATCAGCACAGGACATATGCTGAGGCCATAAAGCAGGCCGTGGCAAAACCAACATCCAGCTGAGATACGATGTACAGATGCATGTAATGTAAGAAAGGTCGGAATTTTACTTAGGTGTGCTTATGGAAAACGTTTAAATTCTTTTTGAGGAAGTCTTAAATATATCTGAATGTTGTTTGATTCAAATATACATAAACTTATTTTTTTTGTCTGGTCTCGTCTGGTCTGGTCTCGTTTCATCTCATCTAATCTCATCTCAATATAGCTCGCTGTACTTCTGTGTTAAGTGTTTTGGACATTTACTTTGAGAAGCATTAGATTCTACTGTTATTTGTTGCCATATTAGGGGGGAAGTGCTTTTGTTTCTCTTAAGGGTTGGCCTGGCTGTCCTCTCTAAATCTGTCTCTCCTGGGGTGTGTTGTATTAATTTGTTTGATTTGACCCCCTCTTAGGCTATATTTTAACTAAATTATGTACTAATACAAACTACAAGTTCCCGTCAAACTTTGTTCTAGTGTGTGTATATATAGGAGAAAATTAGGTCCGGATTCCTTTAAAAGATTAAAAAAATACTCAATTCGATTCATTGAAAATCGTGTTTGTTTTTATCTTTTAGTGTTAGGTTTTTTTAATTTGGTATTGATCTATATGTGTACTAGTTTTTGCCCGTGTTTACGGCACGGTGTTACAGTATTTGCTCGTGCCTATGGTATGGTGTTACAGAATTAAATGATTTTATTTTTTAATTAAATGATGCCCGTGTCTACAGCACGGTGTTACAGTATTTGACCGTACCTACGGTA
>SKCR01055174.1:0-45554 GCA_019454045.1 Zanthoxylum bungeanum | reverse complement strand
GACATAGCAGGAGAATATTGTACAGAGATGCAGTGAAGTGTGCTGTGCAGAGACACAGCCAACATGTCAACAAAGGAACGGTGATCA
The DNA here is from genome assembly GCA_019454045.1 of Zanthoxylum bungeanum. Taxonomy (NCBI): domain Eukaryota; kingdom Viridiplantae; phylum Streptophyta; class Magnoliopsida; order Sapindales; family Rutaceae; genus Zanthoxylum; species Zanthoxylum bungeanum. The sequence continues at coordinate 45,467 of SKCR01055174.1, read as the reverse complement.
GGACAAGCTAGAGTTGTGCAGAGACATAACCGGGATAACTGTCAGATGACGATTGCTTTCAGATACAGAGAACTACGATTGGCTTGATCCCAACTCAGGGTACGTAGGCAGTCATACAGATGCAGCCATGGGAGGATCCTTTGGAGGATCCGGTTTGGATGTTTGATGGTCGGCTCAGATTTTAGACAAATATTCACCAATGGGGAGATTTGTTGAAAACGCGTCCACCGAAAGGAAGCTTAGCTTGCATGCACACATCAAAGAAAATGTGTTGCCAGCTTGCTCAAACCGCGTGACACTGTTCACGCGGTTTGGGCACTATAAATTGGAGCCTAGAATTCATTGTTAAGCACCTCAAAGAGTGTGTGTAAGCTTCAGTAGAAAGCTTAGAGAGTGTGTGAGGTTTTGTTTAAGTTTTTAGTTTATAAACTTGAATTTTATTCTTGAAGTAATAAAATTGCATTCGATTTTTCCTCAAATATTCTCTAAAGTGATCAGAGAATCACAACAATATTGTAGATGATCATTATTGTTGTTGTTTGTTGTTTTTATCATTTGGAAATTATTTATGTAGCATTAAGGAATTCTAACAATATTACCGTATAACATAACCTTTCTATTTGTATAAAGAAACTTTGTAATATTAAATGGATAAAATAATTTTTTTGTAAATAATTTTTAACAGATTCTAATGGTATTAATTGAAAAGTGACTAGTTGATACAAGACAAAAAATCTAAATGCTACAGTGTCATTATCATAAAACATTGGTAGAGATATATACTTTCATTTGGACCCCCAAAATTTAAGGAAAAGACTTTGTAATCGGTGATATATCTGCATGGGAGGTAGGGGTGATAATTTGGGTCAGGATTCGTTTATTCGTTCAATTCGATTCGCCTTAAAGCGAATACGGGTTTGAAAAAATAGATTCGTTTAATAAATGGATCAATTCGATTCGATTCGTTTATTAAACGAATCGAATACGAATTTAATCTCATTGATTCGTCTATTCGTTTAAGATTATTTTATTATTTTTATTTACTAGTTCTTGTTAATTTTCAATTAAGATTCGAGAAATTATAGCTAATTATCATAGAAAATGTAATATTTTCGATATTTGATGAGGTATTTTTAGTAAATATATTAATTACATATTTCATATGTATATATTTTTATAAAGAATTTATGTAAATCAAGTGTAATAAATTATTTTATTAAATAATATCATTCACTAAACGAATAAACGAATATTCGTATTCGATTCGTTTAATAAACGAATCGAATACGAATCCTGATATTATGATTCGTTTAATAAACGAATCGAATACGAATTCATCACATTTTGATTCGATTCGTTTAGGATTCGATACAAATTCGATTCTTTGATTCGTTTTGTCACCCCTAATGGGAGGTCATGAATTTTAGAGACCCGAACGAATTTCTAAAATGTGAACTTTCCTTAAAATGAAAAAAAAAAAAAAAAAAAAAAAAATGAACGACAAATTAGGGATTTTTTACCAGCCTAAACCAAGCCAAATTTTTATGGTTTGAGGTTCAAGATCAAGACCAGATTCATACATATTTTTTTTCCCAGATTGCACATGAATATATGAATATATGATATGATAAAGAATTCTAAATACAGCACCATTGAAAATAAAAACCATGAGATTCAAATCTGAGAAAATCAACCCCCAAAACCAACATACTTTACATACAAAAAGATCATACAGTCGCTTTACATTACGGCTTCCAATCAAACATTTCCTCTGATCAATGTATTGTTAATTTTGAATTCAGCAATTGTCACAAACAATACAAAGATCCCTTTGAACATATATCAAGAGCAAAAATATGAGAATGGGGAAGAAAAGAAGAGGAAGGAATACAAAGAGTTTTCCTCTTATTTTTCACCTTGTTCACGAGCAATGGAAGACGAGAGAATAGCAAGATCGCGATTTAAGAATGTTAATGCAGATTCACACTCGGAGATAATTCTCGTTACAGAAGAGGGCTCACCAGCAATTGTTTCTGATGATCCAATAGCAAGAGCTGCATGAGAGTCCCTTAGATTTCTCAAGTTACCCAAAAACTGCATCAAAGGAATTTATTGTTAAAACTTTACAGCCTTGCTGATCCCAACAATAACAAAACACCACATCATTTTCAGATTATAACAAGTATCAAGAGCGAAGATCAGTTTGCTGTTGGAAATATGTTTTGCAAAATTAGAAGAGTAGAAAAAAGGAACATATTGGTCAATGCACATTATCCAACATGGTATCAATAGGAGTAATATTCTGGAGTGCTCCAAACTCGAATATGCCATAAGCTTATCATATTTCGCACTAGTAACGCGATAATGTGGAAAAACAAAATTTCTTTCTAATGTTCTTGGACAACTCTTCAATTTCTTCAGGTTCATTCCTTCAACTCTCCTAATTATATTTCCTCATTTTCTTCAAGGGAAGCAGCAGTTTTGTAATACTAAAAGGTAAAAACTAATGCACCCCACAAAGTTAAAACATAAATGAAAAAACATGTGACTTGTTTTGGAGAAAGGGAGTAACAAGTACTTTCATACACTGACTTATTGTGAAACTAAGTTTTCAGTGTTAAATAGGATCAGTATCGTACATCTGTAATCTGGGTTCTTGCTGCATATAAACATAAAATATGAAAAACTGCCAAATCTAAAACTCAGAACCAATTGCAGTGCAGAAAGCAGAAACATCATCATCACCAATATCATATATGATAAAGCTCCCTAAAGTAGAGATTTAATGAATTGATATCATCCATATAGCAAGGCTTTTTAAAGTGAGTACAATGGCAGTACTTTTACCTTCCGATATCAGCTAAATGAGACGGTACAAAGAAGAGATAACCCAAAAAAAAGTAGTCACTAGGATACCTTCAAAAGCATCTTATATGCTTCTAACAAGCGATTGGCAGCTGGCCCAAACCCATGAAGTTGGGGCACCTCCATCATGTGGGTCCAGGGGCGAATTTCCTATAAAGCATGATAAAAATGCAATAAGAAATTATTACTCAAGGATAAATGAACTAATCGAAAACATGAAAAAGTTTTTCAATATTGAATTGCAGAGATTATCAACATTAAAGCATCAGTTTTATACTGTGCTGCTTAAAGTTTCAAATATTGGCAAACCATTAAGATAAAATTCTAAATTAAGCATCTACATGTCAGAGTCAAAATACATCATTCTAATTGCAGAAATCATCAAAAACAAAATAATATAAATTATAGGCCAAGAGTATTTTGCATTCCAAAGTTGCATTCAGCAAATAACTCATTTTCAATAACGAATTACTAATTTTGTCTGGTTGTTCATTGAAGAAATGCAATAAAGAGAATAAATTCTCTATTTCGCATTAAGTCTCAAAATCAATGTTTTTATTTTCTAATCATGAAATGAATTAGAAAAGTTTACACAAAAAAAATAAAAAATAAAAAATGGAGGGAACATCCACTTTACCACTCCACCACCAGAAGAATGATGCCATACGATGGTAATGGAAGTTTTTTTGTCGATGGTGGTGGCAATGGAAGTTCTTGTTTGATAGTGGTGGCAATGGGAAACCTTTATTTCTCCTTGGTTTTTAACTGAACAATTGTTGAAATGAGTTTCCAATTACCAACTATTGTTTTTCTATATCGAATACTGAATAGTGAATACTTGTTAACAGAACACATATTATATGTTAACCCAACCAACAGTAGGGGTGGGCATCGGATCGAATCGAATCGGATCCGATCCGATTTGATCGGATCGAATCCGATCCGATTATCAAATCCGATCGAATTGAGCTGGTCCGGTTCGACGGACCGCTCGATTTTTTTTTTTATTTAATATGCAAAACGACGTCGTTACATATTAAATAAAAAAAAAATCGAATTATTTTGGATCGGATTTTATCCGATCCGATCCGCTCGATTTTTTTGACTCAAAACCAGATTATGTGTACCGAATTCGGATCGGATCGGACCAATCCGATCCGAAATAATTCGAATCGGATCGAACCAATCCGATCCGAAATAGGATGATTTCAGATCGGATTGGTCCGATTCGATCCGATTCGAATTCGGATCGGATCGAGTTCGATAAGAGGATTCGGTCCGAACGAATCAAACATCTCACAGCATTTCGGATCGGACCGAATCCGATAATGCCTAGGGCTAACCAACAGCACAAATCATTCGAATATCTTCTCATCAATTTGATTCAATACATGATGATAATTCATTTTCTACTCTAAATTGACCAAAGATTACCAAATCTAACAGCTTCTCAACCAAAAATGAAGTTTCTTCAGCAAAATATATCAAAGATACTAGGCATCGAAACAGAACACGAATCAACCAAACAAATTCAGATTAATTGCAATAAAAGCATATTTTTAAAGATACTACGTGGAAAATCCTTCAATTTATCATGTTCAAGAAGTAATGAAATGTGAGGTAACAGAGTATCTCAAAGCAGATTAAATAAAGCTGATAAAGGGCACAACCTTTGTGTAAATTGTATTGAATGTTCTTGCTGTTTCTAGAAAAGATTCCAGATGTGCCCGCAATTGGGATTCCACCTCTGCATAGTCCTCATCTGGGTTGTAAGCATGCTGACAGAAAATATAACAGCAACATTTACATTCAAAAAATATTTTTTAAAAGCAAAAGAAAATTGGAAAATTCATATGGTTAATGACAGTATCAAAATTCTGGAAATATTCATTGGAACAGGAAAAAACGAATTTAGAAATAAACCAGTTGTGATTAAATGGTTAAATTTTAAGAATAAATCTAAAGGCTTCCAACTAAGTAGGTTAAAAATTGAACACATGGTGTGTGACTGTGTGAGTTTAACAAAGGTCGTATAATCGGGCTAAAGGAAATGGATATATGCATTTGGGATCTTATGCAATCGCAACATTCCTTTAAAACTTAAAGGTAAATTTTTTAGGACCGCCATGAGACCTGCAATGTTTTATGGAACAGAATATTAGGCAATAAGACATCAACACGCCCAAAAAATGAGGGTAGCTGAGATGAGAATGTTTAGATGGATGTGCGGGTGGACTAAGAAAGACAGAGTTAGAAATGAAGTAATTAGGAAGACATTGGGCGTAGCACCGATTGATGAGAAGATAAGAGAACAAAGGCTAAAATGATTTGAATATATCCAATATAGACCTTTAAGTGATCTAGTGAGAAAAGAAGAGCAAATGGCACTACCATATATCAAACGAGGAAGGGGAAAACCTAAGTTGATATAGACAAACCTAGGTTTTACAGAGCTTGATGATCAATAGTCTCGGATAGAGCACAATAACATCAAAAGATCCACGTAGCCGACCCCATCTAGTAGGAAAAGACTTTGTATGGTTTGGTTTGGTGCGAATGGTGTTGTCAATCTATAATAAGGATAAATTCTTTAAGAATTTTGGACACAGCACGGAAATTTGTCATGATAGGGATAAAAATCCAAACATCATTATGTATAAATAAAGAGAACATAAGCTAAAGGGATGTAAGATTTCAATAATTACGCAAAAATTTCGGTACTCGGAAATTCTAGAACAGCTTATGCATCAGTTTAGAGAACTATGAACACATTTTAGTAAAAGCCTAACCCCTCAGAACTAAAAGTCTCTGATTAATGAAGTATGTTAATTTCAAGCAAGCGAATCCACTGACTTGAAAATTCAATCACATTAATGAAGTATGTTATGCTTATCATGTATTAATGCGCACGCAGAAAAAGATTATTTCAGACACATAAAACACGTGAAGCTGGTCAGACTACAGCATAGAAACAGGAAAGATGAACAAAAAATGCTAAAAAATTTCAGAAGATACGTCTTAAGGAAGAGGAATAAACCTTAGATGCCAAATCAGAGACCTTCTGCTGAATATTCAAGAGTATCTTTGATTGTTCTGAAAGCTTTGTCTCCAGCTCAGAAACATCTGGTCTACAAATGAACTTTGAATCATGGAACAGAATGTCACCACATCCAGCAATAGAGGAAACTAAGAATTGGCACATAATTCCATATCTTGTTGTCTTTATTAAAGGCATGACTGTGTTTTTCTATTTTAAAACTCATTCACTCATTTTATGAAGGTATGAATCTTAAATTGAGGAGAAGCCTAAAATGGGAAGAAGATTTCTGCAGCCATATTATGAGCAGCTTCCACATCAATATTAAATCCTACATCAGCAACAGGAACTTTAGCAGTAGTTGAAACAGTGGCGCAGTGAACAAGGCTTCCCACACAGTAGACTTTAGGGAGGATTCAATATGTACGCAGCCTTACTCAGTAGTTGAAATAGTAAAATATAATAATGTTTCATTTCAACACCAATTAAATCTGAAAAAATCCTATTGTTCAGTAGGTTTTCATGAAGTGACTAACCTCAATATTCAAGTCACCACTATTTTACTCAGTAGCAATGCATTTACCAGTTAAATAAAAAATAAAAAAGAAATCTTGCCCAAAAATATCATAGCCCATGTACAAATTAATTTCTTTACTTTTCCTCCCATCGGACTACTACTTCAAGATGGCAAACTACCACAACATAAGCATGACCATGGACATGCAGATGTAATGAATAAGTTTTAAGTTTAAACAAATTATACCAGCACTGAGATGATTGGTCAATTGATAGAAAATTCAAGAATGCCTAAAAGAAAGTAGACATAAAAATCATGGTTGATATGAAAATGAATAATTAGTAGGCAAGGTATGCAATTTATGACCAGCGAGTTATATCTTTCCAGTTTCCAAGAAAGAAATGGTATTACAAAGAAAAGAAATAAAAGTTTGTGAATCCACGTAAACTTTTAGTGTTCACTTTAGTAATCATTGCTAATCACATGTACCATCAAATCTATGAATGAAATCTTATAAGGGCTTTATAAGTTAATTGGAAAAAGCTCTTGACACGAAAAAACTTATACCACAAGGGATGTGAGCAGAGGCGGTAAAACAAAATTCTTACAATGGATAAATGGATTGAATCTGCACATCAGCAGGGAACAACTTGCACTCTTCTGAGAAAATAAGAGCTTGTTTCTCGGCAATAGAATCTATTAGTTGTATGTCCTTCGCTACCTGCTCATCAATGCTGGAGAAGAATGAAACCAAATATTAGATATGCTATATAATAAATAAAAAAAGAGACAAAAAAACAGAGAAATAATTAACAGCAACATTTTACACACAATTGATTTAAATAGACAGTACAAAAAAATGACTACAATTAAAATAATTTACAACTGCCAAGTAATTAATGTCAAAGTATTTCAACCTCCAATCAGGATTGTCAGCATAGATGCTCGCCTCCACAAGATCAACAATAAGACGAAGCATTTCGGTTCGATCTTCATAGCTTCCACGCCCCTGAAATGTAAAAGCAGGCATAAACTAAAATTAAGTATTCTGAATTATCACAAACGATAATCAAGTACAATGGCACATAATTGATGCATTAATTCAAAATTTAATTGGCACTTCTTGGCCTCCCATAGAGCAAGAGTCCTAGACTGCAAAAAAAAAAAAAAATGCAACACAGAACTAATAGGAAAACAAATATTGTAACATAAACACGCAGATTTAACTCATCCACATGAATTTGCATGAAATGTCATTAATCAAAGCTTGAAATATGAAATATGACAGATTCACTATCTAAACTGTCAAGATCGAAGGCATAATTCACAGTACCTTCCTTTAAATTCACAAAGCATAAAACTGTGACATTCAGGTAGGGAATGACTAAGGGTCAATAAATAACCAATAAATATGATCCAAAACAAAACCAACCCATTTCCATATCATTCTATCAGTGAAAGGAGACAAAAACAGAAACCGCGAATTATTTTTCACTTTAATCACCCCCTCTCTCAGACAATAAATTCCAGCTTTAAAAAAAAAAATGTTTTGCGATGTTCATGTACACCACCTTCAAGAATTGGTCGGAAGGAAAAAACACACACTCCAAATCAGCTTTCATATTTATCACTCTCTCTCTCTCTCAATAAAATCCAGATGCTACACAAACATGGTTTTGTGTTTGTTTATGTACAACACCTCCAAGAAATGGAAACTTTATATCAACTGTAGTCTAAACAAAAGAAAATTAATACTTTCGACAATGTAGAGAGTTCAATAAAGACTCTACTTTTCCAGTTTGCTGCTTATATTCTACTTTCCTCCCCAAGACAGCAATATTTCAAATTACCCATAACATCAAATTCCATACGTTGGCTAATGTTTAGAGCACATATTGTAGAATACAGATCATCTTTAAAATATATATATATATATATATATATATATATATATATATTATATATATATATATATATATATATATTTAAATCACATACATACAGGACAAAACAAAAATGAACATGAGCCACTTACTTGAATGGCTTCCGTGTCAATGGTAGTTGTAATACCAAGGAATTTCGCAATCTCCGCCAAATCTGCCAAATAAATGCCATCATTCCAAAAATTCCGAACATAAGAATAATTGAAAACGTAACATAAATATAAAATTAAACTCACATTGTATACGAGCCGTCTCTTCATCACGATCCATAGCATCGCCATGTAAATTCTGTTGCGAGAATGGCGATTTATCTCCCAATAACCTAAAATTCAAATTCATATCATAAATAGACGCCAAGTAAAGTAATTAACGGAAATCAAACAGCCTAGACGAAGTCAATTATACTTGAAGAAGAGCCATTCGAGAAGAGAGTAACGCTCCATGCCGGCGAAGAGCAGTGACTGAGCTGGCGCATTGGCCCTTGGGTAATTTAGCATCCCTAATTTTCTCTGTATCTCTTCCATTTGTTTTGCTGCCATTGGCGATGATGATCTCCGAATCTGTGAAATTTTTTGAATTAATTTCTCTCTGGATTTTTTTTGAAAATTTTCAGAGCTCAATTAAATTTGTTCCAGATGTTTGGCAATCCGGATTAATGTAACCCCAATTGGTAATATGTTTATTCTTGTTGGCTCAGTATTTGATTATTTTCAATCTCATTCTCAAATAATCAGATTTTATATTGATTTATAAAATTATCATTTTATAGACTTTTGAAAATTTGATTAGAGTATCTCCTATATGGTTTATTTATTTGTTAAAAATTGACACATCATACTGTTACCTGACATAAAATATTAATATATTTATTTTTATAAATATATTTTAAATTCATTTAACTAATGGATGATAATTTTTAAAAAAGAATAAGTAGATAATATTTAATTAATGAGTTGGCAGTTTTAATTTGCATAATGACATCTTTTCTTAATTTTAAATTTACATAGACAAAGATATGATGTATTATAAGAGAGATAAAAATTATTTCACTTCCTACGTTTAAAGTAAAATATGAATCTTCTGGTCCCTTGAAGATACTCTTAATTAAGAATCATAATTTATTAAGTATAGTAGCAAAAATATCATTTTTTAATATTTTTAAAAAAATCATATATTATAAAAATCTTATTATTAAGATAAACAATCAACAGGTATAATATCAAAAATACCATTTGATTGACACGTGTGGCCAACTGTTGAACGATGTTGACCAACTTTGACCGACAATTAATCATAATATTTTAAATAATTTAATTTATTATGCAAAATAAAATAAAATGCAATAAATTAAAACAAAAATAAATTAGGTGGGAGAGCCGACCATAAAATAAATGAAAATGAAAATACAACTAATAATAAATAATAATATAAATTAGGCAGTATAGCCGTCCATAATTTAACATTTAAGCACAAGTAGATTATGAAATTTAAATAATTGAAATAAAAGAAAAAATATGATAAAATGAATACCTTAATATCTATTGAGACACAACGGGATCTAAATCTAGGGTAGAGAGTTTAAGTTATGCCCTTACTATTGAGAATACAAGAATTTACAAGCAAAGCCTACAATTTTTGACAAAATATAATAGTGTCCATCGTTATTGAATATCTCTTAAAATATTACTTTTATAGTTCCATAATTAAGAGTGGAAAAAAGTCCGAGTCTATGCCCGGTCCGGCCTAGCTCGGTCCGTCTGGGATAAAAAAAATCTGGGTCGGGTTTTAAAAATAAGAAGTCTGGCTCGGGTCCGGGCTTTAGTCGGGTTTAGTCTGGTCCGGCCCGGGCTTAAAATATATACTTATAATATATATATATATATATATATATATATATATATATATATATATATATATGTTGACGGCTGATTTTGGTCTCAGGGGCAATATGGGAATATCACTCCCGAGATTAATCCTCCCTCAATAGTGAATTTGTTTGGTTATGGGGGACCAAAGGCAAACTTAGCAAAAAACAGATAAACACACCAATCAACAAGGAGATTTAACGTGGTTCGGTGGTTTTGGATCCGACCTGCGTCCACGGACACAAACAGATGATACTTTTATTACTTAAACACTCTTTTCGGGTCTCTTTTTGTTTTTTACAAGTCAGAGCTTGAAGATTCAGATCCCGTATTTTTGATGCCTTTTACACATACTATGCCCTCCTATTTATAATAGTGTAGAAATCATATTCCTTCTCCTATAAGAATTTCCTAGTTGAAACTATTCCATTTTCCCATAAGGATTCCTAGTCAAAACTATTCCCTTTTCCCATAAGGATTCCTAATCAAAACTACCTTTACTTTCTTTATCATACTAAGACATTGACTTACTAGTTTACCCCATGAAAGTAGGATACTTATTATCTTATCTTGTATGGATAGAATGCTTTATTTTCCCGAACATGTCTTGCCCTATGCTCGGTCTTCATGTGGTCGGTCATAATAGTCTTTTGTACTGAGAATGCTGCTGTCGACCTGATAATTGCCCGGTCATCTTGAACTCAAGTGCTCGGTCACTAACCGTAAAGTTCCCGGCCTCTTACTGTTGACTCTTTAGTGGTCGGGTAGGCATTAATAATCTTGACTGAGAAGTGAATTACCTTTTTACCCCTGTCGTGCTGCTTTAAATAACATAGTGTCTGAAAACACCATCAACATCTGTCCCCTAGTTCTCGGTTCCAACGAGTATGCAAGTTGGTGTCGGGAACTATATAAAGATGGTGTGCTGATCGCCTTGCTGGTGGTCGCTCCAGAAATCACAGAGAAATTACATTCGCCATCAACTAAGTCTTCTGTTCTATCTTCATATCCTCGTCGGTTATTGGAGATGCTGATCCTATTCAGAACGATTCTCCACCTTAAAGCAAATTGCTTACTTGGGTCGTTCCATCAGGAGATGAAGTTCCTCTTGTTGTCCAAACTAGGAATGACTCCTCCTCTGTAATATCTGTACCAGAGATTTAGAGGTCTTGACCTCTGACTGATCCAATCTTGATTGTGAGGAGAAAATTTTGCCTCTGAGCTAACGATGATGTGCTCGGTGGCATGTGATCCTGTCTCGAGCTGTGAGAGATGCTCGGTACTGTGGGAATGTTACGTCCCCAGTCCGAAGGACTGACTCGGTGGGACGCAACCCGACCCCGAATGAAGAGAGGCACTTGGACCTGGGGGAATGTTACGTCCCCAGTCCGAAGGGCTGACTCGGTGGGACGTACCCCGACCCCGAGCTGAGAAAGACACTTGGACCTGGGGGAATGTTACGTCCCCAATCCGAAGAGGTAGACTCGGTGGGACGTAACCCGACCCCGAGTGAAGAGAGGCACTTGGACCTGGGGGAATGTTACGTCCCCAGTCCGAAGGGCTGACTCGGTGGGACGTACCCCGACCCCGAGCTGAGAAAGACACTTGGACCTGGGGGAATGTTACGTCCCCAGTCCGAATAGGTAGACTCGGTGGGACGTAACCCGACCCCGAGTGAAGAGAGGCACTTGGACCTGGGGGAATGTTACGTCCCCAGTCCGAAGGGCTGACTCGGTGGGACTTACCCCGACCCCGAGCTGAGAAAGACACTTGGACCTGGGGGAATGTTACGTCCCCAGTCCGAAGAGGTAGACTCGGTGGGACGTAACCCGACCCCGAGTGAAGAGAGGCACTTGGACCTGGGGGAATGTTACGTCCCCAGTCCAAAGGGCTGACTCGGTAGGACGTACCCCGACCCCGAGCTGAGAAAGACACTTGGACCTGTGGGAATGTTACGTCCTCAGTCCAAAGGGCTGACTCGGTGGGACGTACCCCGACCCCGAGCTGAGAAAGACACTTGGACCTGGGGGAATGTTACGTCCCCAGTCCAAAGGGCTGACTCGGTGGGACGTACCCCGACCCCGAGCTGAGAAAGACACTTGGACCTGGGGGAATGTTACGTCCCCAGTCCAAAGGGCTGACTCGGTGGGACGTAACCCGACCCCGAGTCGAATAACTAAGTGGCCTTGGCGGAACGAATCCAGCTTCGAGCCGATTAATCAAGTGGCATCGGCGGAACGAATCCAGCCCCAAGCCGATTAATCAAGTGGCCTCGGCGGAACGCATCCAGCCCCGAGCCGATTAATCAGGTGAGACTTACCCAGAAGGGAAATGAATCAACCTTTTGAAGCCCTACTGAGTCCGGCACAGGCGTCCCCCTACCAGACCAGCGGAAAACGAAAACAAAACTCTGATAAATAAAATTAAAGGGTGGGGGCGACTTAGCACTTGTCCCAAAATAAAATGTTTCGCAAGTATAAACAACAACACGGATGCCTCAAAACAGCGTCCTGCCCGAGGTCTCCAAAACACAATTCTGAATCTTTCAATTCAGTGTCCCGGCGAACCAGGATTTGGATCAGTTGAGCGTTTAAATGGTAAGGGCACATCCTCTATACGCCAGGTCACTGTGGAGCCTGTGTATTGCACGAGGGCTCCTCCTTACCGCGCTGGAGCAGGCACACGCTACAGGGGCACAATGCATCCCATGATGCGCCTCCCTTGGATCCAAATGATGAATGGATCAAAGAGCGTCCGGGATACTAAGGGCACATTCCTCCTTAGGTCTGGCATCACTGGAGCTAGCAATCGTCAGGGGGGCCTCATCACTCCCCGTGCTATGCTATTTCCCACGGATCCATTACATCGGGTAAGTGAGGATCAAAGAGTGTTCGACACATTAAGGGCATATTCCTCCTTATGTTCGGTAACACTGGAGTAAGCAATCGCCACGGGGGTATCATCCTCCCCGTGATATGCTTCTCACGGATCATATGCATCGAGTATGTCCCTGAGGACCCCGAGCCAAGAAAGATACTTGGTTCTGGGGGAATGTTACGTCCCCAGTCCGAAGGGCTGACTCGGTGGGACGTACCCCGACCCCGAGCTGAAAAAGGCACTTGGACTTGGGGGAATGTTACGTCCCCAGTCCAAAGAAGCTGACTCGGTGGGACGTAACCCGACCCCGAGCTGAAAGAAAGACTTGGCTCTGGGGGAATGTTACGTCCCCAGTCCAAAGAAGCCGACTCGGTGGGACGTAACCCGACCCCGAGCTGAAAGAAAGACTTGGCTCTAGGGGAATGTTACGTCCCCAGTCCAAAGAAGCCGACTCGGTGGGACGTAACCCGACCCCGAGCTGAAACAAACATCGATCCCGGCGGTACAAGAGCAGACCCGAGCCGAAAAGAAAAAAGTGGCCATGGCGGAACGAACTCCAGCCCCGAGCCGATTGTTGAAGGGGTCTCGGCGGAACGAACTCCACCCTCGAGCCGATTGTTGAAGGGGTCTCGGCGCCAACTGTCCTCTGTAATGGGCGTTGAGTATGTCTCACGTGCGAAGATGTCCGGATACTCTTTTAGACATTCTAGTAGGCTATGTCTCAGGGTTTTGTCCAAGCCTCCCCTATTTTTATGTTTTTTTTCCGGTCCGAAGAGTTCTATCCCTTCTAATTCCTCAGCCGCCGCTAGCCGGGCTATTCTGTTTGGCCGAGGACTAGGATCTCCACTGGATTTTCCTCCGTCTTCATTCATTTGCCGTTTTTTGGTACCCTCCTCAATGCAGAGGGTTTCTCGTGAGAGAGTTGCAAAGCAGCTGCGGGCTGCCTTCTGACTCCGCATGCGATCTCGATCCCTTCCCGGGTGTCTCCTGTATCTGTTTTGAGATTTGTCCTCCACTTGGCCATCTCTTTTTTTAACCAAGATTTTACCTCGCTATTTGGGCCGCCATGTCGCCTTCTGTGATCTTCTTCATGTCTGTTGCGCCGGGTGCGATATTCCTTACGCCTTGGAATCTCCCGCACAGTTTCGTCGTACTCTGTGTCTCCTCTTCTAGTGTAGCGGAGACTATCATAAGAGGAATTTGTCGAAAGTCTCTCTTCTTCTTCTTCCCATGTGTCCTCTGCTTGTGAATCTTATTCCACAACTATAGTTTTATCCCGTAAGGCCCCCTCCTCATAGGTCCATCGTCCTCACTTGTATCCACAACCCTCTTTCCATCTGCTATCTCTCCTCTTCTTTGATTAGCTCTGGTTTCAGGCTTCTCGCGGTTCCCCATTCCATTCTCTCCAGTAGGTCCATCATGGTTTTTAGGAGGGCCTGACTATCCTCCATGTCCTTCCTTATGCTTTCTTCTATCTTATTCATCCAATCTGTGGCCGGATTTCCTGATGATTGGTGGTTTCCGCCTTCCGCCATTGTCTTACTACACGAGTTACTTTTTGTCCAGTTTCCCACAGACGGCGCCAACTGTTGACGGCTGATTTTGGTCTCAGGGGCAATATGGGAATATCACTCCCGAGATTAATCCTCCCTCAATAGTGAATTTGTTTGGTTATGGGGGACCAAAGGCAAACTTAGCAAAACAGATAAACACACCAATCAACAATGAGATTTAACGTGGTTCGGTGGATTTGGATCCGACCTACGTCCACGGACACAAACAAGATGATACTTTTATTACTTAAACACTCTTTTCGGGTCTCTTTTTGTTTTTTACAAGTCAGAGCTTGAAGATTCAGATCCCGTATTTTTGATGCCTTTTACACATACTCTGCCCTCCTATTTATAATAATGTAGAAATCATATTCCTTCTCTATAAGAATTCCTAGTTGAAACTATTCTCTTTTCCCATAAGGATTCCTAGTCAAAACTATTCTCTTTTCCCATAAGGATTCCTAATCAAAACTACCTTTACTTTCTTTATCATACTAGGACATTGACTTACTAGTTTACCCCATGAAAGTATGATAACTTATTATCTTATCTTGTATGGATAGAATGCTTTATTTTCCCGAACATGTCTTGCCATATGCTCGTCTTCATGTGGTCGGTCATAATAGTCTTTTGTACTGAGAATGCTGATGTCGACCTGATAATTGCCCGGTCATCTTGAACTCAAGTGCTCGGTCACTAACCGTAAAGTTCCCGGCCTCTTACTGTTGACTCTTTGTGGTCGGGTCGGCATTAATAATCTTGACTGAGAAGTGAATTACCTTTGTACCCCTGTCGTGCTGCTTTAAATAACATAGTGCCTGAAAACACCATCAACAATATATATATATATATATTTTTTTTTATATAAAAAAATCGGGTCGGGTAAAGCCCGAACCTGAGAAAGACCGGGTCGGTTCAGTAACAGCTCATGCCGGATTTTTCCCGGACCCAGACCTAAAAACTACTTCTATCAAAGCCCGGCCCGAGCCCGACCCATTGCCATGCTTATCCATAAATGAGTTAAGCGGATTTTTCCTGAACCTTGTTCTTCCTTATTTTTCGCTCGTCTTCACTACTGACTTAAGCGTCGGAGTGCCTACGGCACCCACCACACCGGTGGGTAGTAACTCCCCGCTCACTCTACCTTTGTCTTGCAGGATCGCTAGTGCCTCATTCCTACGAATTCTTGATTATGGACCTCGTGGGAAATCCAGCGTCCACAATTTGGCACCCACCATGGGGCCTTAGCGATTTATAGCAAACAAAGATCTCTCAGTCTACGATCCCTTCAACACGGCTACTTATGGCTTCTGGCAGTGAGCGGACAGCAGATCATGTGGCCATGCAGTTGGCCATACTCCAAGAACGATTACGTGTCTTAGAAGAAGAGAACCTAGCCATGCGAAGCTCCAACACACTCTCCAGAAGTAATTGGAGCAAATCTCTTTAACTTCCCAACAACGTGATACTCCAAACCACCATCCCAGCAATCCTACAATCGCAACCAATCTCTTGGGAGCATTCAACAATGTGACAAGGGACAATCCGCCATCAGACAACCATCCACCAAGTCAAGAAAGAATCAACATATCTCCCCAACCGACCAACCACGGCGAGTTGACTCCACCATGCGCAAGGAAATGCAAGAGTTCAAAGATGCAATTCTCTCCAGCCTACCTGCTGTCAGACTACCAGTGAGAAAAAGTCGAGCCAGCACGATCTCAGATACTCCCTTTTTGGGATCCATTATAAATACAAAATTATATCTACAGGTCTGGCTTCACACAACAGGGAAGCTGGAATGTGCAGATGGTTTGGAGAAATATTGGCAGGCCCAGCCCTCACTTGGTTCATCGATCTACCATACCGATCCATTGGGTCATACCAATAGCTAGAAGACAAGTTTGTGGAGCACTTTGCAAGCTCTTGTAAGCTCGAGAAAAGTACAGACGACCTCAATACAATCCAGCAATGAAAATGAGAATTCTTGCGAAGCTACGTGGCCATTTTCAACAAAGAAAGAATATCATTTCGGATCTCCATCAGCCTACCGCAGTTGAAGCCTTTAGGAATGGTCTACTCGTAAATAGTAGGCTTTATAAGAAGCTGGCCAAATTTCGATGCTACACTATGGATCAATCCATGGCTCGAGCCCAAATCGAGATAAGGTGGGAGGAGGATAAGAGGAATAATAAGAGAGAAAGTTCTACCAGCCATCACAATGAGAGAAGCTCGAATCCTCTCAAGCGACATAAAAAATGATGTGCTAGTAATACATCCCGATAAGATATCATTTGATGTAATTAACCATAAAAAAGGCCAGAGGCCACCCATTGTCGCCTTGGGTACATCATAGCTTCCCAAACAAGTATTCATTGGTTACTTTAGAAAAAATTATTCTTCTCAAAACTCCAACTTATGAAGAAACTCATTTGCTCCAATCGACCTATATTGACCAACACCTGGCTGTTAGGGTTGGTGCTCGGAGTGCCAATCCAGATCGTATTTATGTCCGATTCATAAATACGAACAATTCTATTTTCCATAATATTACTAATTTAAATGGTAGTCATTTTGTCTTTTATACACTTATTCGATCTAACCATAGATCTAAGATTGTTCGTATCTTACTACGATCAAGTTTTGAACTTGATCAGGCTTTCGTTATGAATTGTTCATAAAATATGCAAATTATTTGCACAGCAAAAGCAAGTTGAGCTTATAAAGGTTTGACATTTACAGTATGACAGTGAGAAAAGTTATACTCAGTAGTCTATTGTAGATTATGAGAATACTTGTCTCTAGTCGCACTAATTGAACAGTTAAAGGTCTGTTGGTTAATGTTAATATTAAACTATGTATTTTGGCTAAAGAATGCAAAATGGCGTTCTTGAATGATTTCTTCGAATGAGAGATCCGTCGTGATTTCTTTGTTTGAAGAATTCATTCTAGAATGGCCCTAGAGTTTGTATTATGCTAAGATCACAGTTTGATATACCGGCTTATAGAGCTTATATAGACTCAGATAAGCTTTCCGGAAATTCGTGTTCTCTGATTTTGATATCAGTCAGATTATCTGGTTTTATCGAAACATAGAGAATACATATTTGTCAGTAGGGTCAGTGGGAGTGTACAAATTTCTTTCTAGTATTATATATCATAAGTCTTATTTTCTCCGTGGAAGTAGTGGGAGTAGTCTCTGTTATATTTGATATAAAGTTTCATATATGATATAAAACTTAAAGACTTGTGAAATACTCCAATTAGTCGCGTATTAGATATGATCTAATAAATGACGCAGTAAGACTATCTGTATGACAGTTAGTATAACTGTTTGACAGTTAGTGTCTTTTATGTATATAGTATTCATCTTTCATAAAGGATGATTACTTTGTCGAAAGAAAGATTGATTAGAATATCTAGTCAATATCATGCATCATAGGATGATGGCGTAATGAATATTATATTATGTGCGATTAAAGATATCAATTTAATCGTAATTGTTACGAGTTATTTTGATATGATGCAGACCATATGATGGGTCTTGAAACATGTTCATTGTGATCTTTGAGATATTAAGAACGAGTTTCTAATTCTTGGAGAACCATAAGGTCAGATTAGTTTTGATCATAATTATGACATTAGATGGTCTATGTCATATAAAGTCAGAAAAGATCAGTGGGAGTGTCACTGTCGATTCTACTAAACTAGTGGAATCAGTTGCAACTTATGAAGTTGCATAGTGACCCTATAGATTAGAAGTTTTCATATATAGTATAGTGTTTGCGGTTGTCTTATAGTATTTGGATTTGATCTCTGAATTACATAGACAACTCAGTAGATATAACACAATACTGATATAGCGTCTGAGTCATGTTGATGTGGAATTTGGATTCTACAAAATATGAATGATGCTGGCTAAGGAAACGGTTGGTTTGTTAGAAAGACTCGATTTGTTAAGCGGGCTTACTAGTTGTTCCCTACCTTTTGAGTGCAAGTTGAGCTCTTAAGGGCCATGAGTATGCGATACACATTAAGATGTGTATAGGATACCGTGGATTGGCACTAGAGCAAGTGGGAGAAATTGTTAGGGTTGGTGCTCGGATTGCCAATCCGGATCGTATTTATGTCCGATTCATAAATACGAACAATTTTATTTTCCATAATATTACTAATTTAAATGGTAGTCCTTTTGTCTTTTATACACTTATTCGATTTAATTACGATTAGATATCTGATTATGATTAGATCGAAACTAAATCTGGTTAATGATACATGTATATTAGACAAAGACCCTAGGATTTACAATGTAGTGCGCAGTTACACGTAGTTTGTAATTGACATTGGGAAGCGCACTATAAGATGTATATCCTTAAATAAAGTTCCTGGTCAAGATTTACTAACACGGGTCGGTTAGTGAAATCCGCAGAGACCAGTACATGTCGTATATCGTGACTTGGTCCGATGGATTATCCCAATGAACCATGAGTCTCAGAAGACTCGTATAGACATGTAGGTGTTTATTTGATAGACACTGAACGACTCACTGAAGATTTCCTAATAGATGGTACACCAACGTCAATAGGAATCTTCTCGAGTTGAGCGAGCATAATGGTCCTCTGACTTGAGATACCACAGTGGGATATATGAGTTATCCTCCACACTTTGATGGCAGTCATGTCACCGATCTATTCATGATCAGACCTCCACCTGTTCATTGGGTGTGGACTGATGCTCATGATATCCAGTGTGTATCAAGATAGGATCCGTCAGTCCTGTGTACAGGGCATAGACATACTCACGTGTTTGCGATCTAGTAAATCCATGGCCATGGTATAACTTCAGAAATCAGTTCCGAGTGTTATTTTAGAGATCGTAAATTGTAAGTCGATTATATTATACCGAACGGATTTGATGTTCTCATCTATATCCCAGGTATAATATGGATAGCCTGTGACATATGGATTATACGTATGCAATGACCTCGGCTTGCATAGTTTAGCGAGATTGTCTATGGTCGTCATAATCCATGAGTGGGTGGATTATGGACACGAAATTGGATTTCATGATGGATAAACCTAAACTTCGAGAGTCCCACAATATGAAGTGTACTCGTTGAGCACTTGGGCAACGCGATATGAATAATACAGATTATTCATAATACTTCATCGAATTAAGTGAGTTAATTTGGATCGTTTAATCGGTTAAACGATAACACATGCATTAGGGGATTTTGTCTGATCGTAATTACTGTGTATTTGTATTTGATACATAATACGATTAGATACACATTAATTATTCGTCAAATGACATTTTGACACATGTCATAAATATATGTATTTTATTTATTGTAAATAAAAATACATATATAATAATAATTATATTAATTGATTAATTGAATATTTAATTGTTAAATATTTAAATGATTAATTAATTAAACTTTTTCATAAATGTTATGAAATTTGTCCAATTATTATTTGAACACATGACATGAATTTATTAAGCTAAATGTGTGACAATTTGATTGGCCACTTAAAAGCTTATTATTAATTTAATTTGATTAAATTTACAAAATCCCATTTTACCCTCAAAAAGTCGGTCAACAAGGAAATAAAAGAGAAAAAGTTTTCTTCTTCATCCTTATCATTTCTTCCATGCCCGAAAATGAGAGAAGGAAAAGCCCTGGGTTTGTTTCATCAAAACCATGAAGAAAATAAGGAAAATCAAGAAAAAAGTTGGGATTCCAAGTGATTAAAAGGTAATCTACTTAACCCTAAGCTTAGAAATTTGATTTCTTATTTCTTGATGATTTAGAAAGGTTCCAGGGTTCCTTCAAATCTGAAAAATTAGGGCTTTTTGTTGTGGATGATGGATTGGAAGTTATATTGCATGTGTGAAGTAGATTTGGGTGAAATTAGTGTAATTTGTATCCAAATTGATCAATTGTTGATGAGTTGCTATTCTAGAGTGTTATGACCACTCTTGTGACACCTAGAATTATTCTTGGGTTGTTCATATGTGGTGACTTTGGTTGGTGTTATGATTAATTAGATTAATCTTGAAAATTTGGATTTAAAGCATGAAAATTAGAATTTTTGGTTTCTGGATCAGATTCTGTAAAACTGGAAATTTTGTGATGAATTTGATGTCATATGAATGTAATTAATGTGTTTTGGGAGTTGGAACAATTGTCGGAAAGTGTTTCGGAGTTGAAATAAGCGAAAACGGCAAAAAACGACGTTACCGGGTGACTTTTGAGCCAACCGGGTGACGGCTGTCCAAACAGTGAGTTAGTCACTGTTCGGGCAGCCCATGTACTGACATGACACTATTGGGGCTGACCTGGGCAGTCCCCATAAGTGTCGGGTAGTCGGTTCGGTCAAAAACGTTTTTTGCGTCATTTTGGGGAAAAACATTTTTCGTAAAAGTTTCGCGAAGTTTCTATTGGATTTATGTCGTTATTTGATATCGAATAAATAGGTTTAGGTGAAAAATGAATAAATTATTCATATCAGATATTGAATATTTTATTCGGTAATTTGAAAAAGTTTTAAATCATGATTTCCCTCGAACCGCGCTTCCGCCGCCCCCATCACCCAAAACCCCAACAAAAATGATATCAGAGCGGGTCTGATGCTTCATCCATTACATTAATAATGCATGATATATGATATGTAGTCCAATTTTAACATTCGCACATGCATGTAATCTATATATGTTTCTTGACTTTTCGGTTCTACGCTAACGAAAAACGTGAGGGAAATTTAATCGTTAAATTAAGTTATGTTTTCTATATGTAGAATTGAATTGTTTAGAAAATGATTTAGATTAAAAATTCTGCATTTGATGTAGAGTATAGCTTCCTGAGGAAAATCCTCGTTTAAATAAGGCTGTAAGTACGTGTATTGGATACATGTTTCTTGATCCGTCTTGTCAGTACGGTTTATGTGTATCTTTCTATAACTGCATCCGAGATCGTGCCAAAGCTGTGAGGGTGTAGGTTATGGAATTATTATCCACACCGGTTGTATATTGATACTGGACAAATTCAAGTGAAAATGGAAATCCTGAACGTGCCAAAGCTGTCAGAACTACATCGGTAGCTTGAGTTTGTCATTGACAAGTGAAGCTTTGATACGCCTCCTTGTGAACGTGCCAAAGTTGTCATAACGAGAAACGGTCAGGATCAAAATTAGGAGTCACCGGTGAGTGATTGACAATGAGTGTCTACCTATTCTCCGTTGGGGATTACGGTATTACGAAAAGTAGTGGGAAACACTGATGGGTTAAAAATCCATATTCATGCAGTGTATAATTTTTTGGAATTTACTGCTTCGTTTTCTTTTTATTCTATATTGTTTATAGAATTGTACTTCTAGTCCACTGCATGTTTATTACTTGAATAAGTTTTCTGACTTTACTTATGGTTGCGTAGTTCTAGAATAGGTTCTAGAAAGACAGTAGACTTAGATATTATTAGATTAGTTTAAAACCATCGGGAACTGTTGTTCCGATTTTCTTGAAAAATCAAGATGGTTTGTGACTTAGTTATTAAATCACGATTAGGTAATCTAAAATGATATCTATTTTTGGATATAGTTATCTAGTAAGAATAGTTTCTTATGCGGTAAGAATTGACATGAATCAGTTCATGTCTCGAGATTATTGACTGGCATTAAGAAAACCACATTAGTATTTGTTTGTCTTATAATGACGTTTCTTGGCTTTAGCGACTTTTAGAAGTCACGTGTCTGACACAGTCTGCTGATCAATAATTTGCAATTGTTGTGAATAATTGAACGCAAGTTATAAAGCTTAAGAAATGAGATGTGTATAGTTGTGTATATAGAATATTGATTCTCACAATACGACAACTGTAGGTATTGGATAACGGATCTCCCGTCTAGTTATTTAAAATAATGTTTAATAATTGTTTTGATATTTGATATCAGAACTTGTGACTATTGGATAGTTACTTGTTCTTTATAAACAGTTGTTACATATTTTAATATGACTAATAATGTCATTAATGAAAAGATAACTTAGAACCGTGTGTGGGAACACAGAAACTGGGCGACGTATGCTGTCTCGGGCTCGCGGCCCGGTCGGGAGTACGGAGTAGCCACGGGGACTAAATCGGAGAATAATGGAGTCGCCACCTGGTGTGAACCAGGAAAATGAGATTTAAGGCCGCACTCACCCCTCGCAAGGGAATACCTCAAACCGTTGGGTTCTTAATGGTCTCTTACTTATGTCACTTGTAATGAAAGGATTTATGTAATAATTTAATCAAGTTTAAGTAACACTTATTTCCAAGAGTATCATGCTTCTAAATTCACATGCATACATCAACAAGTTCATCTAAATTTACATGTAACACATATCCGAATTTGCATATAGCCTATTAGCATGTAATATATGTCTCAATTTGCATACATAAAGATTAACATACGGCAAGCATACAAGTTAATAAACATATTACACTCATACATGTGGGGAATACAGATGAACGACACTTACACAATCTTGCATAATGCATAGAAACAATCAGGTTTATCATATGAAGGAATAGCTACTAGGGACAATTATGTATGAAATCTGATGAAAATAACTCAGTTCAGTGGGTGCGCGTTCGGAGCCAGACCTGATGCATGAAACACTAAGAAGATGCGTGCGTGTTCGTGTAGCGTTTGATAACGCGTTCGAACGGTAAACAGAAGGTTCACGTTCGTATAGCGTTCGAGAACGCGTTCGAACGGAACCAGACATGATGCATGATGAAACTAAGAAAATACGTGCGCGTTCGCGTAGCGTTCGAGAACGTGTTCGAACGGTAAACATAAGGTTCGCGTTCGTGTGGCGTTTGAGAACGCGTTCGAACGAACCAGACCTGATGCATGCAACACATTCATAGGCAAACAAATCCACAATGTGGGACCTCACGTATCCGATTGAACTCATCTCACATCCAATCGAATATACACCAACCGGCGCGGCAAAACATCGTGGTAAAGGATTTTAACACCTCTAAATAGGGGACCTTTAATCCGACTTACTAAGCCCATGCACTCGATCGTATCATGCATACAAAGAATAAAGAAACAATAATATCAAACTTAGTGTACCCGATTGAACGTATCTTTCATTCAACCGAACATACATCAACCGGCGCGGCGAAACATCGTGGTAAAAGATTTTAACCCCTCCAAATAGGGGACCTTTAATCTGACTTACTAAGCCCATGCGCTCGATTGAATCATGCATACAAAGAATAAAGAAACAATAATACCAAACTTAGTATGCCCGATTGAACGTATCTTGCATTCAACCGAACACACAACAACCGGCGCGGCAAAGCATCGTGGTAAAGGGTTTTAACCCCTTCAAATAGGGGACCTTTCATCGCACTTACTAAGCCCATGCGCTTGATTGAATCATGCATAAATAAGCAACATGTAGAATTCAAATGACGAAAATAAATAAATCAAAGCAACACAACACAAAAGAGGGTGCCGTTTACTCAAGCGGTACGTGGAGTTGTATCCCGAGTACAGATCATACTACCGTCCATTAGGAATCGGCTATGAAATTTATGTCTGGATTTCCATCCGATATACCGCGAGAGTTGACACATCTCTCATTTTATTCCAAAGCCACAACATACAACATCTCATAATTCATGCATATTTATCTACTCAAGGGCCACAACATGCATTTCAACATAACAATCATGCAAGCAATACTCAATAAATAATACAAATAAAACAGAAAACGAGTGTGGAAAATACCCTCAGGTCTAACCTTTTTGCCAACTTTCAGGCTTGCGTTTCACGGACGTCGGAAGGTTAAGGCTCCTCAACTTCTCCGGTTCACCGGTTTAGTTTAGCGTCCTAGCTCACTGTTTGCTGTTTTGCTCGTTGTTCGGCCTCTGCTTTGCTGCTCACTGTTCAGGTCACTTGTTTTGACGTTTCAACGGACTGTTCCGAGTGTTTTGTGTGGGTTTTTAATGTAGTCTTGTGTGATTATTTTAAGGATTATGAATGCAGTTTTTATGTTACTGTTTTGAGGATTTTAGGGATGTTTTAAGAGGATTTGGCTGCTGTTTTGGGGGGTGTATTTTCGGTGATGTGTGGGGAGTTTATGGAGGTGGTTTTCAGTGGTGGTTAGGGGCTGTACTGGTGGTTGTAATGGCTGTTAAAATTCGGCAATGGAGGGGATGGAGGATAGTGGTATTCTCGGCCAAAGAAGGATAGATGAAGAGAAGAGTTTTGTTTGTGCTTCTTGCTATTGCCGTGAGTGGCTAGGGTTTTTGTGTTGTGATTTTGTGTTTTTCGTGTAAGTCTTGTGTATGAGCTAGGGGAGTGCATGTCTTGGTTAGAGGTTGTTTATATAGAGAAAGGTTAGGGCTACTCCTTGTCTCACAAGGAAGGGATTTTGGCATTAAAAGGAGGATTTGATTTGGTATTCAACAAGGAAAGGATTAGATTTAGGGGGGACAAATCTTGGCTAGATTAGGAATACAAAATATTTAATTTGTTATGATTGATTTTAATTAGGCATGATATTTGTTAAGTTTGGTATATAATATATTTGATTTATCTTTATTAGGCATGCAATTTCTTTAATTTGTGTAAGTATTTTTATTATTTTGGTAGGTGATTATTTAGATTTTATTTGTTTTATTTAATTTGGTATATGACTTAATAATTATTTTATTTAATTACATTATCTAATTAATATTTAATTTAATTTCCCATGTGTTTTAAATGTGTTTTATTAATTGGGATGTTTTTATGGGCTTTGGTGGGCTAATTGGGCTGGGGTGCGAGGCTAGCAGCAAAACCAGAAATACCGACGCCGTTCGAACGCCCATTCGAACGCTTACACGAACGCCCGCAATCTTCTTGACGCTCGAACGAAGTAACGAACGCAGCACTAACGAAGACAGTGAACTTGCGAAAAGAATCTGATGACACTTATTCTGAATTTCCCCTTCCGACCTCCGTTTCCCGCAATATCCTTAGCTAAAAAAGGTAGTGCCTCCAACTGAGACTCATCATCGGATTTCACATGCGAAAATGCAATGCCTACACCGTGCTTTATGAGATTTTGTTATATAAGCATTGGATGCTTGTTCTGTATGGTAAAGGATGGTTTGATATGAGTTCACACTATATATCCTTATTCGTTTAATGAATATTGTATTCAAGATGTGATTAAATCTCATTTAACCAATGATCGTCATTGGACCACAAGATTTATTAAACTAATACATTGGATGTATGTAGTTTATTGAATTAAAAATTGCCTTAGATAGTTTTCTTTACTCTGTAACTTAGTTAATGAATTATCATGACTTTGTTACGTGTTTCTAATGGAGAACATGTTGAACGTCTTGAATTGTTCGAGAACTTTCAATATGTTTCTGATGAAACCCGGATAGAATATTTTGACTGGTTCAAAGTTATTCTATTTGAAGTGTTGAAAACTATATGTTATATAATTCATAGTGAATCTTTGAATTGTTCAAAGATGTTTGATATTATCGAACATATAAATTTAAGGCAATTAGTTCTACAGTTATTTAATGAATGTGATTCTTACTCAATATTGAACTTCCACGATTCCATCTTGATGGAATTGGTCAGTGGGATTAATTGAATCTATATGATTTGATTCGTTGATATTGAGTGTTACCGAATTGGTTTTCAATACTCTTGGGGTATGCTCCAGAAACATAATTCGTTTTTTTTTAAAATTAAGTTTCTATTTATTTCTACAGTTACATATATGATATGTATAGTAGAAAATTCAAATCTTGAAAAGTTTGAGATTTGAAACTTTCTTTTGTATAATGGTTATATAATTGAAAATACTAGCGCCTCGGAGGTACAACTGAGAAGTTTATCATTTATTCTATTTATAGAATATTGTATTCTGTTTGATAGAATATCTTTTCTACGACCCCGAGTAATAAAATTATTTTATTACTTGGTATGTTAACATCAGATGTTAACAATTGTAGAAAGAACTTGACTTAGCGAAGTCAAATATGAAAGTGATAAACTGTATTGGAACTACATAATTAATAAAATGAAAAGACACTTAGACAACTTCCGTATAAGTTCAATAGGATGTCAGAATCATTTCCGAAGTATTTGATACTTATTGGTTCTATTGTTTTCTTATCGAAGAAAAAATTATCCTATAACTTATAGTGGGAGTGATATTTGATATCGATTTAGGAAATTAGCATTGAACCATAGATCTAAGATTGTTCGTATCTTACTACGATCAAGTTTTGAACTTGATCAGGCTTTCGTTATGAATTGTTCATAAAATGTGCAAATTATTTGCACAGCAAAAGCAAGGTGAGCTTATAAAAGTTTGACCTTTACAGTATGACAGTGAGAAAAGTTATACTCAGTAGTCTATTGTAGATTCTGATAATACTTGTCTCTAGTCGCACTAATTGAACAGTTAAAGGTCTGTTGGTTAATGTTAATATTAAACTATGTATTTGGCTAAAGAATGCAAAATGGCGTTCTTGAATGATTTCTTCGAATGAGAGATCCGTCGTGATTTCTTGTTTGAAGAATTCATTCTAGAATGTCCCTAGAGTTTGTATTCTGCTAAGATCACAGTTTGATATACTGGCTTATAGAGCTTATTGTAGACTCAGATAAGCTTTCCGAAAATTCATGTTCTCTGATTTTGATATCAGTCAGATTATCTGGTTTTATCGAAACATAGAGAATACATATTTGTCAGTAGGTCAGTGGGAGTGGGAGTGTACAAATTTCTTTCTAGTATTATATATCATAAGTCTTATTTTCTCCGTGGAAGTAGTGTGAGTAGTCTCTGTTATATTTGATATAAAGTTTCATATATGATATAAAAACTTAAAGACTTGTGAAATACTCCAATTAGTCGCGTATTAGCTATGATCTAATAAATGACACAGTAAGACTATCTGTATGACAGTTAGTATAACTGTTTGACAGTTAGTGTCTTTTATGTATATAGTATTCATCTTTCATAAAGGATGATTACTTTGTCGAAAGAAAGATTGATTAGAATATTTAGTCAATATCATGCATCATAGGATGATGGCGTAATGAATACTATATTATGTGCGATTAAAGATATCAATTTAATCGTAATTGTTACGAGTTATTTTGATATGCTGCAGACCATATGATGGGTCTTGAAACATGTTCTTTGTGATCTTTGAGATATTAAGAACGAGTTTCTAATTCTTGGAGAATTTAGTCTGCAACCATAAGGTCAGATTAGTTTTGATCCTAATTATGACATTAGATGGTCTATGTCATATAAAGTCAGAAAAGATTCAGTGGGAGTGTCACTGTCGATTCTACTAAACTAGTGGAATCAGTTGCAACTTATGAAGTTGCATAGTGACCCTATAAATTAGAAGTTTTCATATTAGTGTAGTGCTTGCGGTTGTCTTATAGTATTTGGATTTGATCTCTGAATACATAGACAACTCAGTAGCTATAGCACGATACTAATATAGCGTTTGAGTCATGTTGATGTGGAATTTAGTAACTACAAAAAATGAATGATGCTGGCTAAGGGAAACGATTGGGTTTGTTGGACAGACTCGATTTGTTAAGCGGGTGCTTACTTGTTGTTCCCTACATTTTTTTGTGCAAGTTGAGCTCTTAAGGGCCATGAGTATGCGATACACATTAAGATGTGTATAGGATACCGTGGATTGGCACTAGAGCAAGTGGGAGGAGAAAACTGTTAGGGTTGGTGCTCGGATTGCCAATCCGGATCGTATTATGTGTCCGATTCATAAATACGAACAATTCTATTTTCCATAACATTACTAATTTAAATGGTAGTCCTTTTGTCTTTTATACACTTATTCGATTTAATTACGATTAGATATCTGATTATGATTAGATCGAAACTAAATCTGGTTTAGTGATACATGTATATTAGACAAAGACCCTAGGATTTACAATGTAGTGCGCAGTTACAACGCAGTTTGTAATTGACATTGGGAAGCGCACTATAAGATGTATATCCTTAAATAAAGTTCCTGGTCAAGATTTACTAACACGAGTCGGTTAGTGAAATCCGCAGAGACCAGTACATGCCGTATATCGTGACTTGGTCCGATGGTTTATCCCAATGAACCATGAGTCTCGGAAGACTCGTATAGACATGTAGGTGTTTATTTGATAGACACTGAACGACTCACTGAAGATTTCCTAATAGATGGTACACCAACGTCAATAGGAATCTTCTCGAGTTGAGCGAGCATAATGGTCCTCTGACTTGAGATACCACAGTGGGATATATGAGTTATCCTCCACACTTTGATGGCAGTCACGTCACCGATCTATTCATGATCAGACCTCCGCCTGTTCATTGGGTGTGGACTGATGCTCATGATATCC
This sequence comes from Zanthoxylum bungeanum, assembly GCA_019454045.1. NCBI lineage: Eukaryota > Viridiplantae > Streptophyta > Magnoliopsida > Sapindales > Rutaceae > Zanthoxylum > Zanthoxylum bungeanum. The sequence goes on along the minus strand of SKCR01055174.1, from coordinate 16,378 downwards.
AGTGTGTATCAAGATAAGATCTGTCAGTCCTGTGTACAGGACATAGACATCCTCACGTGTTTGCGATCTAGTAAATCCATGGCCATGGTATAACTTCGGAAATCAGTTCCGAGTGTTATTTTAGAGATCATAAATTGTAAGTCGACTATATTATACCGAACAGATTTCACGTTCTTATCTATATCTCAGGTATAATATGGATAGCCTGTGACGGAGGGATTTTACGTATGCAATGACCTCGGCTTGCATAGTTTAGCGAGATTGTCTCTGGTCTTCATAATCCATTAGTGGGTGGATTATGGACACGAAATTAGATTTCGTGACGGATAAACCTAAACTTCGAGAGTCCCATAATATGAAGTGTACTCGTTGAGCACTTGGGCAACGCGATATGAATAATACAGATTATTCATAATACTTCATCATATTGAGTGAGTTAATTGGATCGTTTAATCGGTTAAACGATAACACATGCATTAGGGGATTTTGTCCGATCGTAATTACTGTGTATTTGTATTTGATACAAAAATACATTAGATACACATTAATAATTCGTCAAATGACATTTTAACACATGCCATAAATATATGTATTTGTTATTTATTGTAAATAAAAATACATATATATATAATTATATTAATTGATTATTTGAATATTTAATTGTTAAATATTAAATGATTAATTAAATAAACTTTTTCATAAATGTTATGAAATTTGTCAAATTATTATTTGAACACATGGCATGAATTTATTAAGCTAAATGTGTGACAATTTGATTTGCCACTTAAAAGCTTATTATTAATTTAATTTGATTAAATTTAAAAAAAATCTCCATTTTACCCTCAAAAAGTCGGTCAACAAGGAAATAAAAGAGAAAATATTTTCTTCATCCTTATCACTTATTCCATGTCCCAAAATGAGAAAAAGAAAAGCCATAGGGTTTGTTTCATCAAATCCATGAAGAAAATAAGGAAAATCAAGAAAAAAAGTTTGAGATTTCAAGTGATTAAAAGTTAATCTACTTAACCCTAAGCTTAAAAATTTGATTTCTTGTTTCTTGATGATTTAGAAAGGTTCCAGGGTTCCTTCAAATCTTAAAAATTAGGGCTTTTGTTGTGGATGATGGATTGTAAGTTATATTGCATGTCTGAAATAGATTTGGGTGAAATTAGTGTAATTTGTATCCAAATTGATCAATTCTTGATGAGTTGCTATTCTAGAGTATTATGACCACTCTTGTGACACCTAGAATTATTCTTGGGCTGTTCATATGTGGTGACTTTGGTTGGTGTTATGATTAATTAGATTAATCTTGAAAATTTGGATTTAAAGCAAGAAAATTAGAATTTTTGGTTTCTGGATCAGATTCTGTAAAACTGGAAATTTTGTGATGAATTTGATGTCATATGAATGTAATGAATGTGTTTTGGGATTTGGAACAATTTCTGGAAAGTGTTTCGGAGTTGAAATAAGCGAAAACGGCCAAAAACGACGTTACCGGGTGACTTTTGAGCCAACCGGGTGACGGCTGTCCAAACAGTGAGTTAGTCACTGTTCGGGCAGCCCATGTACTGACATGACACTATTGGGATGCGTCCCAGGGTCGAGGCCCCCGTTGTCGGTTGCAGTTATTGAATGCGTTCCAGGGTCGTGGACCCATTGCATTCATTTTTGGGGATGCGTCCCCGGGCCGAGGCCCATTTTGTCAGCGGTATTGGGATGCGTCCCAGGGTCGAGGCCCCCGTTGTCGGTTGCAGTATTGGGATGCGTCCCAGGATCGAGGTCCACTGCAAAATCAGCTCGGCGGAGCAACAGGCAAGTCACCTGGTGGCAGCTGGCGCGCCAGGTAAGTAAAAATGCATTGCATGTACTTTGATAGGATTGTCACTGTCACACACTGCACAAGTCCCATCAAAGTGGGGGCGACTGTAGGCATTGCATTTTTGCATGTGGAACCCGATGATGAGCCTCATTTGGAGGCACTATCTTTTAAGTCGCGGAAGTCGCGAAACGGGAACGGACGTCGGAAGGGAAGCGTCAAGAATTGACGTTTTGTTGGATTTAGTTCACTTGTTTAGCTTCGGGTTCGCTGTTGAATCTCCTTTTTAAAACTTAACCTTAGCCCAAGCTCATTTAAAACACATCTCACAAATTAAATAATTAAAACATTAAAATACATCTCACAAATTAAATTAAATTAAATTAAAACCAACTAAATTAAAACCAATCAAATTAAAAAAAACTAAATCGAAATTAAAGTAAATAACCAATTAAACCCAAAAGAAATTAAACTAAAATCAATTTAAAAAAAACCAATTAGATTAAATTAAATAACCAAGTTGAAATTAAATGAAATAACAAATTGAAATTAAAATTAATTAATTAATTAAGTCATATACCCAATTAAATAAATTAATTTAGTAATATACCAATTTAAAAAAACATTAAATAAAATCATTTCACAAATTAAATAAAACAAATTTAAATTAAATAATTCACTTCCAAATTAAAATCAATCAAAATAAAATAATTCCTAATTTAAATAATTTAATCACCAATTTAATGAAATTACCCACCAAAAATACAATATCCTTATTACCTAAAATAACACACCTAATTTAATTGATTTAATTGATTCCCTTCCTAATTAAACCATGCAAACCCTAGTTCCCTCAATATATAAACATAACATTAAAAAAAACCCTAAGACTCTCCTCTCTCACGGCAAAAAACCAAAAAGAAACAATAAACCCTAACCTACACGCCTACTCTCTGGCTATCTCTTCACGGCAAACCAAAAATATAGAAACCCTATACACACTTCGGCAGCCCCATCCACCACCTAGAACCACCAAACAACTCATCAGGATAGAGGCCCCCTCCACAGACACCGAACAGAATCCCTTCGCAGCTCGACCGGCCTTATCCCCCATGCCTCACGTACACAGCTCCCTCTCTCATTAACCTTCATCATCAACATCAGCCACAGCCGCACACAGCAGATCACGTTCATCTTCATCGCAAACAGCCCACGTCCAGGCCTCTCTCACTCACGAGCTAGTCACCCCACGTAACCCTCAGCCAAACAGCAAACCAGATCACGCATGCACCATCCACACTAAAACCCTAAACAGAACCCTTCATGTTTTCTCTTCTCTCAGCCATATCACCGCCACATTACACACACAAATCCCTCACTACCGAGCCCTTCTTCATTCCTTCACTCAGCCATAGCCTTCATCTTCACGTGCACAGCCCAGCTTCCATCCAACTGACCATGCACAACAGCCCTAAACCCCCGTGAAAACCGACAAAGCACAAACCAGAAAAACTAAAAACAATCAAGACACAAACCTAACGACCCCATGTCTCTCTCTGTCTCACTCGTTACCCAGACTGACCTTGAACAAGCCAGCAAAGACAAGCACAACAAACCCTTCAGACAGCCTTCGCCAATGACCAAAAAGATGCCATAGCCACCACCCTAGCATCTCGGCAAAACACAAAGACTCACTCTCGGTGGAACCCTCCAAAAATAAGAAACGGTAACCTTGTGGCTCATGCCTCACTCCCACGATCTAGCCTCGCACAGCAAGCCCCATGCACACGTTCAAAACCGCACCTCACTCTCAGCACAAACCTTCAAAGCCGTGAATCCTTCCTTCCAACAAACTGCCCTCCACGCACATAAAGCCACGCCAAAAACAACCTCAACTTCATGCATTACTTTTAAACAACCTGCCCATCCCTTCAATTCATGTCCCACATCGCATAACCCTTGCTTCAAACAGCCCACTAACCAAACTGCCCGACTTCACACCTGGCCATGCAACTCTCAAAGCCCCCACTCATGTTACTAGCACCCACAACAACACGTAAGCCATTCAGCCTCCACTAACGTACCCTTCACAAACTGCCAACACCTAGCCCACTAACCTGCCTCACTCCACCCCTTCATCTCACGCCATTCACTGCCTCACTTCCACCTTTGGTAATCAGCTCACTTCAACCCCTCATCACCATCGCACATTGCCTCATATTTCAGCCCTTTAACCACGTCTGGACCAACTTCCTTCACTGCCCAGTTCAGCGCCCCATTCAGCCTTCATTCAGCACCATTTTCACGCCCCTAATTGCCTCTGAATTAGCCCCTCACTGCCTCTCAACTTGCGCCCAAATCATCCCTCATTTAGCCTTCAAAACACACGTACAAACTGCCCAAAACAGTCCCTAATTACCAGAAAATAGTGACCAGAAAATACAACACAAACAGCAGCGAAACGGAATGAAAAAAAAGCGACCCAAACAGCGAAACAGCGAGGAAAAATGTTGGATTAGTGAACCAGAAGAGTTGCGGAGTATCGACCCTTCCGACGGCCGTGTAACGTGCTTTCGAGAGACGACAAAAGAGGTTAGACCTGAGGGCACCTTTTTTTATTTATTAGCTTTCGTTTATTTTTGTTTATTTTAAAATATTATCGCATGAGAGTCGTTTGTTGAGGCATGATGTGAATGTTGGATGAGCGGAATATGTGTTCCCTTTTGTGGTATATCGGATGGAAACCCGACGTAAATTTCGTAGCCGAATCCGAATGGACGGTAGTGCGGTTTGTACTCGGGATACAACGCCACGTACCACTTAAGAGACACGTATTTCGTCTCATCCAAAATTGTGTGAGCATTGTTTTTATAGTCTTTAGGTTATTCGTTTAATATTAAAGCATGGTATAATTTAGTTTGTTATTTATTTGTTAAAGCATATTTAGGTTGTTCCTTATGCATATTATTAGTTTATGATTGTGTTAGGATAATGATTTATACATGTTGATTTAATGGCTGAATATGCTCGTTGTGTTACATTGCGTGGAGTTATTTGGATGAAAGCATGATTAGATCTAAGTATCCTTGAGCATGATTATCGAGTAGACTTGGTTGATTCATTGCACAAATTATACCATCACAAGTGACATAAGTAAGGGACCATTCCGAACCCAACGGTTTGAGGTCTTCCCTTGCGAGGGGTGAGTGCGGCCTTAAATCTTTGTCCCGGTTCACACCGGGTGGCGACTCCAGGTTATTTCGTACTTCCCAACTAGGCCGCGAGCCTAGAACAACGTCGCCCAGGTTCTGTTGTCTACAGTCTGGCGACTCCACTGGGATAGAGAATTGGCCCCGAAATCATTGTCTTGTGATGTTTATGATTTGTGCTTTAGTTAACCGTGTCTATAGTGGGTTGAAGGGGTTTGTTTAAAGGCATTGTCATAAACCCGCATGAGAACCATAGTTTTATATTATAGAAGTTGCCCCTTTATGCTTTTGATAACCACAATGCATATTATATCTCATATGTCGCATGCATCTCATGCATACATGCATCATGTTAACCCTCTATGTCTTAAAAGCCATCATAGATATCCGTTGGGTTAGAAAAAAAAGAAATACTTGTCAAAGGAGAGTTTAGCAAACATTGACATCGGGAAAAAGGAAATCGAGAAATAGAGAACTTTACTGCAAGGATAGAAAGACCATTGGGGGGCCTTCAAAAAAAAAGAAGAAAAAAAAAAAAAAAAAAAAAAAAAAAAAAGAAGAAAAAGAGAAAGAAAAAATTGTTCGTTTTTAGTCATTGATAGTTAGACATAAGTCCAATGATGAAATCGATTGCTTTAGGGAGAAATCTTAGAAACGATAAACTCTTGATGCGCTTCTATCTGATACTTTGAGTAATTAATCTATGTTAGACTCGTAAGCACTTGATTATGGTTCTTAGCAGTGAAAACCTGAGTAGCTAGCAAAGTGACTAGTTGAAGAAATTGTAGGTCGGTGAATGACCGTTTGCTTAGATGTCTATCTTGATTTGCTTGTGTTATGATATGTGGTATGGTTTGAAAATGAAGAAAAGTCTCTAAAGAAAAGAATTGAACCACCTATAACCGATAAGCGTGAAGCTACCCATGGGCGAGTATTAGGACCACCATGAGGAGAAATGCTACCTTAAAGGGTAGGTGTGTTGAAAAAAAAAGAGAAAAAAAGAGATGATAAAAAGAAAAAAAGAAAAAAAAAAGTTCAAAATGAAAAGAAAAAAGAAAAAAGAGAGACAAAGGAAAAGAAAGATAAACCATACTACATTGAGCATGGAAAAGCAATTGCGGATATAATTGAGACATCTAGGTTGGTTTGACCCATCGATCCCGATTTTTGAAACGAAAATCATCGAGTTAGCTTACTAAGGATTAAGCTGTGAAAGAACCATTGCACACACACACTTTGAGTCTGGCATAGATCATTTATTCAAAGACTTGGATTTGAGTTGCATCGAATGTTTTGAAGGTTCTCTGGTTTCATTATTGAGCATTCTTTGAGGACAATGATATGTATAACTATTGAGACTATTTTCGTTGCATGTGATATAGTATGATAATATGAAAGGCCCCACCATGTGGTTCATCTTGATCAAGCACAAAATAGCAGAGAACAAAAAAAGCCAAATTAAAACTGGGAGAGACCGGTCTACCACCCCGTGAATAAGAAGAATGACAAGAAATTGAGCCATGAGACCAGAGAGAAGACTGAGCAATCAATTGGAGAACTGGGGGAAGACCTAACCCAGCGGAATAGGAAAACTCATTCATGCATGCATGCATACATGTAACATATTTTGCATTCCTTTTTGTGTGTGTTTGTTTGTATTCACAGGTTTTGAAGAAAGGAAAAGAGAAAGCGGCAAAGTCAAGCCAATCAGAAGCAGCAACAGTACAATCAGTTTCAGAAATGAATCAACATTAGTTTCGGGGATGAGTCCCAAGGTTGAGGCCCATATCAGTTTCAGTTTTGGGGATGAGTCCCAGGGTTGAAGCCTATATCAGTTTCAGTTCGGGAATGAATCACAGGGTCGAGGCCCACATCGTCAGATTTTTGGAATGAATCTTAGGGTCGAGGCCCACATTATCACCAGTTTCAGGAATGAAGCCCACATTCAGCACATTTCGGAAATGAACCATCAGCATCAGTTTCGCAGGGTATGGCACTTTGGGGGCGAGGCCCACAATAGCATCAGCATCAGTCTTGCCGGGCATGGCACTCTGGGGTGAAGCCCTCATTATCATTATTAGTCTGGTCGAGTATGACACTCTGGGGGCGAGGCCCATATCAGTATCAGTTTGGGACGATGTCTATATCGGTATCAGTTGGGGGCGAGGCCCATATCAGTAACAGTTCGGGAATGAACCACCATCAGTTTAATATCACTTCGAGGGCGAGGCCCATATCACCTTGGGGGCGAGGCCCACATTGGTTCAGTATCAGCTCTGCCGGTATGGCATTCTGAGGGCGAGGCCCACATCAGTTCATGATCAGTATCAGCCGGGTATGGCATTCTGGGGGCGGAGCCCACATCGGTTCAGTATCAGTATTTGCGGGTGGGTATGGCGTTCAGAGGACGGGGCCCATATCAGTTCCGGATTAGTATCAGTTGGGTATGGCAGCCTGGGGGCGGGGCCCACATCAGTTCAGATCAGTTTCTGCCGAGAATGGCATCCAGGGGGCGAGGCCCATATTACATCAGTTTTAGTTTCTGCCGGGAATGGCATTCTGGGGGGCGAGGCCTACATTATTGCAGTATCAGTTTCAGCCGGGAATGACACTCCGAGAATGGAGATTTTGGTCCGATAATGGACAGTCCAAGAATAGACAGCTCGGGAATGAGCACGCCGAGAAGGGCACATCGGGAATGGCACTCCAGGAATAGAGATCGGTTCAGGAATGGACCACAGCGGTGACAGTTCGGGAATGGACTTCATCACATCATATCACAGCAACACTCCGAGAATGGAGATCGGTTCGGGAATGGACCACAGCACGGTGGCAGTTCGGGATGGAATGGACTTCACCACACCACAGCACGGTGATGGTTCGGGAATGGACCTCATCACACCGACATCAGCATCAGTTCAGCCGAGAATGGCAATCAGAGTTCGAGAATGAACAAGCCAGGAATGGTACTCCGAGAATGGAACACGGTTCGAGAATGGACCACCATCATATCAGTATCAGTTTGGGCGAGGCCCATATCAGTATCAATATAGGGGCGATACCTATATCAGTATCAGTTTGAGGGCGAGGCCCATATCAGTATCAGTCTGGGGCGAGGCCCACGTCAGATCAGTTGAGGGCGAGGCCCACATCAGTATAAGTCTGGGGCGAGGCCCATATCAGTATCAGTTTGGGGCGAGGCCCACATCAGTATAAGTCTGGGGCGAGGCCCACATCTGTCTGGGGCGAGGCCCACGTCAGATCAGTTTAGGGGCGAGGCCCACGTCAATATCAGTTCAGGGGCAAGGCCCACATCATTATCAGTTCGAGGGCGAGGTCCCTATTGTCGGCGGTGTTGGGTCGAGGTGCCCAGGGGAGGTGCCCCTGTTGTCGGTTGTAGTTCTGGGTCGAGGTGCCAACTACATCATCATCATATTGAGGGCGATGTCCCTATTGTCAGCGGTATTGGGTCGTGGTGCCCCCGTTGTCGGTTGTAGTTCCGGGATGCGTCCCAAGGTCGAGGTGCCCACTACATCATCATCAGCTTGAGGGCGAGGTCCCTATTGTCAGCGGTGTTGGGTCGAGGTGCCCAGGGTCGATGTGCCCCCGTTGTCGGTTGTAGTTTCGGGATGCGTCATAGGGTCGAAGTGCCCACTACATCATCATATTGAGGGCGAGGTCCCTATTGTCAGCGGTTATTGGGTCGGGGTGCCCAGGGTCGAGGTGCCCCCGTTGTCAGTTACGTTATTGGGATGCGTCCAAGGATCGAACTCCACAATCAACAGTTCAGGAACAAAGCCTGCATTCAGTTCAGTTGGGGAATAAAGCCCACATTCATTACAGTCAGGGGGACAAAGCCCACGTTCAATACAATTCAGGAACAAAGCCCAGCATTAGTATCAGTTTTGGGGATGAGTCCCAGGGTCGAGGCCCATGTCAGCATCAACATCAGTTTCGGGGATGAGTCCCAAGATCAAGACCCACGTCGATATCAGTATCAGTTTTGGGGGATGAGTCCCAAGGTCGAGGCCCACATCCATTACAGTATCAGTTTCGGTGATAAGTCCCAGGGTTGAGACCCACATCATCATCTTCAGCAATATGGGGATGCGTCCCAGGGTTGAGACCCACATCATCGTAAGTATATTCCAGTTTGGGGATGCGTCCCCGGGCCGAGGCCCACATTGTCAGCGTATTGGGATGCGTCCCAGGGTCGAGGCCCCCGTTGTCGGTTGCGGTTATTGGGATGCGTCCCAGGGTCGTGGACCCACTGCATCTTTATTTTTTGGGGATGCGTCCCCGGGTCGAGGCCCACTTTGTCAGCGGTATTGGGATGCGTCCCAGGGTCGAGGCCCCCGTTGTCGGTTGCAGTTATTGGGATGCGTCCCAGGGTCGTGGACCCACTGCATCTTTTTTTTGGGGATGCGTCCCCGGGTCGAGGCCCACTTTGTCAGCGGTATTGGGATGCGTCCCAGGGTCGAGGCCCCCGTTGTCGGTTGCAGTTATTGGAATGCGTTCCAGGGTCGTGGACCCACTGCATCATTTTTGGGGATGCGTCCCCGGGCCGAGGCCCATTTTGTCAGCGGTATTGGGATGCGTCCCAGGGTCGAGGCCCCCGTTGTCGGTTGCAGTTATTGGGATGCGTCCCAGGATCGAGGTCCACTGCAACATCAGCTCGGCGGAGCAACAGGCAAGTCAGGTGGCAGCTGGCGCGCCAGGTAAGTAAAAATGCATTGCATGTACTTTGATAGGATTGTCACTGTCACAACACTGCACAAGTCCCATCAAAGTGGGGGCGACTGTAGGCATTGCATTTTTGCATGTGAAACCCGATGATGAGCCTCATTTGGAGGCACTATCTTTTAAGTCGCGGAAGTCGGGGAAACGGACGTCGGAAGGGAAGCGTCAAGAATTGACGTTTTGTTGGATTTAGTTCACTTGTTTAGCTTCGGGTTCGCTGTTGAATCTCCTTTTTAAAACTTAACCTTAGCCCAAGCTCATTTAAAACACATCTCACAAATTAAATAATTAAAACATTTAAAATACATCTCACAAATTAAATTAAATTAAATTAAAACCAACTAAATTAAAACCAATCAAATTAAATAACTAAATCGAAATTAAAGTAAATAACCAATTAAACCCAAAAGAAATTAAACTAAAATCAATTTAAAAAACCAATTAGATTAAATTAAATAACCAAGTTGAAATTAAATGAAATAACTAAATTGAAATTAAAATTAATTAATTAATTAAGTCATATACCCAATTAAATAAATTAATTTAGTAATATACCAATTTAAATAAAACATTAAATAAAATCATTTCACAAATTAAATAAAACAAATTTAAATTAAATAATTCACTTCCAAATTAAAATCAATCAAAATAAAATAATTCCTAATTTAAATAATTTAATCACCAATTTAATGAAATTACCCACCAAAAATACAATATCCTTATTACCTAAAATAACACACCTAATTTAATTGATTTAATTGATTTCCCTTCCTAATTAAACCATGCAAACCCTAGTTCCCTCAATATATAAACATAACATTAAAAAAACCCTAAGACTCTCCTCTCTCACGGCACAAACCAAAAAGAAACAATAAACCCTAACCTACACGCCTACTCTCTGGCTATCTCTCTCACGGCAAACCAAAAATATAGAAACCCTATACACACTTCGGCAGCCCCATCCACCACCTAGAACCACCAAACAACTCATCAGGATAGAGGCCCCCTCCACAGACACCGAACAGAATCCCTTCGCAGCTCGACCGGCCTTATTCCCCCATGCCTCACGTACACAGCTCCCTCTCTCATTAACCTTCATCATCAACATCAGCCACAGCCGCACACAGCAGATCACGTTCATCTCATCGCAAACAGCCCACGTCCAGGCCTCTCTCACTCACGAGCTAGTCACCCCACGTAACCCTCAGCCAAACAAGCAAACCAGATCACGCATGCACCATCCACACTAAAACCCTAAACAGAACCCTTCATGTTTTCTCTTCTCTCAGCCATATCCCGCCACATTACACACACAAATCCCTCACTACCGAGCCCTTCTTCATCCCTTCACTCAGCCATAGCCTTCATCTTTCACGTGCACAGCCCAGCTTCCATCCAACTGACCATGCACAACAGCCCTAAACCCCCGTGAAAACCGACAAAGCACAAACCAGAAACTAATAAACAATCAAGACACAAACCCTAACGACCCCATGTCTCTCTCTGTCTCACTCGTTACCCAGACTGACCTTGAACAAGCCAGCAAAGACAAGCACAACAGAACCCTTCAGACAGCCTTCGCCAATGACCAAAAAGATGCCATAGCCACACCCTAGCATCTCGGCACAACACAAAACTCACTCTCGGTGGAACCCTCCAAAAATAAGAAACGGTAACCTTTGCTGCTCATGCCTCACTCCCACGATCTAGCCTCGCACAGCAACGCCCCATGCACACGTTCAAAACCGCACCTCACTCTCAGCACAAACCTTCAAAGCCGTGAATCCTTCCTTCCAACAAACTGCCCTCCACGCACATAAAGCCACGCCAAAAACAACCTCAACTTCATGCATTACCTTTTAAAAACAACCTGCCCATCCCTTCAATTCATGTCCCACATCGCATAACCCTTGCTTCAAACAGCCCACTAACCAAACTGCCGACTTCACACCTGGCCATGCAACTCTCAAAGCCCCAACTCATGTTACTAGCACCCACACAAACACGTAAGCCATTCAGCCTCCACTAACGTACCCTTCACAAACTGCCAACACCTAGCCCACTAACCTGCCTCACTCCACCCATTCATCTCACGCCATTCACTGCCTCACTTCCACCTTTGGTAATCAGCTCACTTCAACCCCTCATCACCATCGCACATGCCTCCTATTTCAGCCCTTTAAACACGCCTGGACCAACCTTCCTTCACTGCCCAGTTCAGCGCCCCATTCAGCCTTCATTCAGCACCATTTTCACGCCCCTAATTGCCTCTGAATTAGCCCCTCACTGCCTCTCAACTTGCACCCAAATCATCCCTCATTTAGCCTTCAAAACACACGTACAAACTGCCCAAAACAGTCCCTAATTACCAGAAAATAGTGACCAGAAAATACAACACAAACAGCAGCGAAACGGAATGAAAAAAAAAGCGACCCAAACAGCGAAACAGCGAGGAAAAAAATGTTGGATTAGTGAACCAGAAGAGTTGCGGAGTATCGACCCTTCCGACGGCCGTGTAACGTGCTTTCGAGAGACGACAAAAGGTTAGACCTGAGGGCCACCTTTTTTTATTTATTAGCTTTCGTTTATTTTTTGTTTATTTTAAAATATTATCGCATGAGAGTCGTTTGTTGAGGCATGATGTGAATGTTGGATGAGCGGAATATGTGTTCCCCCTTTTGTGGTATATCGGATGGAAACCCGGACGTAAATTTCGTAGCCGAATCCGAATGGACGGTAGTGCGGTTTGTACTCGGGATAACAACGCCACGTACCACTTAAGAGACACGTATTTCGTCTCATCCAAAATTGTGTTTGAGCATGTTATAGTCTTTAGGTTATTCGTTTAATTTAAAGCATGGTATAATTTAGTTTGTTATTTATTTGTTAAAGCATATTTAGGTTGTTCCTTATGCATATTATTAGTTTATGATGTGTTAGGATAATGATTTATACATGTTGATTTAATGGCTGAATATGCTCGTTGTGTTACATTGCGTGGAGTTATTTGGATGAAAGCATGATTAGATCTAAGTATCCTTGAGCATGATTATCGAGTAGACTTGGTTGATTCATTGCACAAATTATACCATCACAAGTGACATAAGTAAGGGACCATTCCGAACCAACGGTTTGAGGTCTTCCCTTGCGAGGGGTGAGTGCGGCCTTAAATCTTTGTCCCGGTTCACACCGGGTGGCGACTCCATGTTATTTCGTACTTCCCAACTAGGCCGCGAGCCTAGAACAACGTCGCCCAGGTTCTGTTGTCTACAATGTCGTTATTTGATATCGAATAAATAGGTTTAGGTGAAAAATGAATAAATTATTCATATCAGATATTGAATAATTTATTCGGTAATTTGAAAAAGTTTTAATTATGATTTCGCCTGAACCGCGCTTCTACCGTGCCCAACGCCCAAAACCCCAACACTGGCCCAATCGACATATTTCTCCCACTCGACAAGAGAATAACCTCATAATCCTCCAGTATTCCCAATCGACCAAGAAGTATTCTCTAGGAATGTCATCAACTCCATTTGACATGAATGAAAGGCCATCAACCCCGGACTATATGGAAGGATTCTCATCTCCTTCAGGCAGCATGAAAGGATAGTCATATTCTCCATATGATAAGGTGGATTACCAACAACTTCAGACTACATGAAAGGATTGTTATCTCTTCCATACGACATGGAAGGATAGTCATATTCTCCACACTACATGGATGGATTTGCCATCAACTCGAGACTTCATTCGATCGTAGCCCCCATGGACCTCCATCAAGTCCAGTCGACCAAAATCTCATGAAGACCAATTAATGTCCAACGAGTAAAGGTCAAACATAGTCGTAGACTGGGGACAATCTGAAAGGAAAGAGCTATGATAATTTGGGAGAGAATAACCTTCCTCAAAGATCAGTACGAGCATTTATCCCAATCGATACCACATATATGAAGACTCAACAGGAGGAGGATGTCTCAGTCAACACTACATGCATGAAGACTCTGTGTGAGGCGTATGTTCCAGTCGACACTACATGTATGAAGACTCTGTAGGGGTTTCTCGGGGCTAAATCCGGTAACGCAACGGAAACGGTGGAAAATCAAATTTTCCGATTTCAAAACTTTTTCTCGGATTCATTAAATAAACATATTTATTTAATTACCCAATAATAAAATTATGAAATAAAATTCAATAAATCAAATTTATGTGAATTTACCAAATTGCCCTTACACTTTGTATTTTTGTTCATTTTAGTCCGAAATTGTCCGAAACAATTTTGAATGATTCTAAATCATTACTAATATGAATTAAACATATTCCAAATATCAAAATACAAATTGCAACCAAAAATCACAAAAATAAACCCCATTGCCGAGAGCACCATTAAGGGGGGGTTTGTGCATTTTGTGATTTCCATGTTCAAAACACATCAAGATGAAATCCAATCAACATAAGATTTCATATTTATCATATACACATCCATATACACCACATAAATGAAAATCCCCAAATTTGGATAAGGTCTTAAACCCTAATTTTTCAATTTCTTCAAATTGGACCAAATTGGTTAAATCAATTACTTTAATCATGTTTCTTCCATCCAATTAAAGTCTCAACACAATGAAATAACTATAGATAAAATCTAGGTCATTTAAGAGTGGGTCAACAACTCTAGATTAACAACAAAGTTTCAAAAACCATAAAAGAACACTTATAACTACACTAGTTAAAACTTCCTTCATCATACATGCTCAACATTTTCATCAAAACTTCCATAAAAAAAAACACAAAGAATAAAGAAAAGAATAACATAAGAACATCACAAGATGTAGCCTAGAACATAAGGAACATTTTCATTTCTAATAGCAAGTTAAGAAAACTCACTAAAATCCAAGCTTTTCTTTGTTTTTGCCTTTCTTCCTCTCAAGCTTCCTTTGTTTCTTTTAATGGAGTTTGTGATAAAGTGTATTAGGTTAACTTACCAAATGAAATTAAAAAAATATATACTTGCCAACAATTGGCCTTGGCCGAAAATGGCCTAAGCAAAATACTAAAGAATTAATTTCAATTTCATTTGGTTTTAATTTGATCAACTTGTTAAAATATCTAATAAACACTTTTAAAGATATTTATAATAAGTCAACAAAGGCAACAAAGCCTTAAAAAACAAATATCCAAATCTTAAGATATTTATATTTTAATTAATTTAATCATTTAACAATTAAATAATTAATTAATTAATTAAATACAAATATATTAAATATATGTATTATATTTACATTAAATATTAAATACATATATACATTTATGATATTAGTCAAATATCTCAATTTGACTATTAATTAATGTGTATTTAAATTAATCAAATATTAAATGTAAATACACAATAATTAAGGAAATGACTATTGGGTCCCTAAGCATGTATTTTGCGTTTAACATTTAAACGACTTTATAAATAATCAACATTATTTATAAGTGTTGCTCTAGTGCTCTATGAGTATATTTCATTATTGAGACTCTCTAGATTCAGGCATATCCGTCACGAAATCCAATTTCGTGTCCATAATTTATCCACCCGTAAATTATGACGATTACGGATAAACTCGCTGAATCATACAGGTCGAGGTCATGGCAAAAGTATAATTCCTCTGTCACAGGTATCCGGATATATCCCAGAGATATAGATGTAAACGTCAAATCTCTATGGGGATTATCCAGTCGACTATTCTATTAGCAATCACAAAAAGAATGTTTAGAACTAGTTTCTAAACTGTACCACGGGCCCATGGTTTTTATCTGATTAATAATCATGTGGACTACCTATGCTATGATACACAGAACTAACGGATCCTATCTTGATACACATAGGACACCCAAAGGATCTATCTACACTCAACGAACAGGAGGAGGTCTGATCTAAATAGATCGGCGACGTGACTGTCATCTAAGTGTAGAAGATGTCTCATGTGCCCACAATGGCATCTCAAGTCTAAGAATCACAAGTGCTACTCAACCCGAGAAGATTCTTATTGACGTTGGTGTACCATCCATTAAGAATCTTCGGTGAGTCGTTCAGTGTTTATCCGCTATAAACACTTACACGTCTATACTAGTCTCCAAGACTTATGGTTCATTGAGAAACCATTGGAATCATATATTCCAGTATACGACATGTACCGGTCTCAACGGGTTTACTTTACTGACCAAGTAGTGTGAACCTTGACCAGGAACTATCTGAGAATGACAACGTCATGATACAACTCAATGTCAGTTGCGACGCTTTTGCAACAGTACCATGACTAGTCATTCTAAGGTCATTACGTCTTTACCATATTAATAGATACATTATATTATAGAAACTGCATATATTATTCATAATAATAATGTTTTACAGAAGTATTCATAAAGAAATACAACCGGGAATTGGCGCTCTGAGCACCCCCAACAGACTCGACATGAGGAGGATGTCCCAGTTGACACTACATGCATGGAGACTCTGCGTGAGGCGTATGTTCATGTCGACACTATATGTATGAAGACACGACATGAGAAGGATGTCCCAATCGACACTACATGTGTGGAGACTCAGCATGAGGAGGGTGTCTCA
>SKCR01055173.1:0-45291 GCA_019454045.1 Zanthoxylum bungeanum | reverse complement strand
CAAGGCGCACTTTACTTCGATATTCTAGAAACCCGAGGCTTGGCCAAAGGCTTCTGGAATATGAAAAAGGGTAAAGGAAAAATCATTATAATCTTCTGGGAAGATAAAAGACATATCCCAAAATGTCTGCCTAAATTGTGGCAAACGGGATCGCGGAGCGTGACTGCCGTTTGGACAATGCAGACATGAAGGGATTAAAGATGGTGCAAGGCTCCGGCTTTAAATATGTTTGTCATAATTATGTTCATACTAGTATGAAATTAGATTTTAAATACTTAGTGTGTACATAAATATATACTGATGTTCAGAATCTGCTATGAGTGGGATACTGACTTCAGATTGAGATTTATCTGAGAATCGGAAACGGGATGAAAGTCGCTGTTTTAACCGTAGAAACCTATATTTAGGAACTACCCTCGGGTTTGTACCTAAATTTGGAAACTGTTATAATGTAACTATTTGACTAGAAACATTATCTCTATATCAGTGCTTAATCCGTTACGGATTTACCTTTATATTCTAGAACACTAAAGTGTTTCATTATATAAGATGATATTGAATAAACACATTAGATGTGAATAACAGTATTTATATTTGAATATAAATAAATCTCAAACATATAACATGACAAACAAATAGCTCAAACTGATTTGATCAGAAGAAACTCAATTGTGGCATTGTTGTCTGGGACACACTAAACAAGGATCGTATATCCACACTTTTGAAGAGTGGGTACTCGGACTGATTTGATCACATTCAAATAAAGTCTACGAATCTAGTTTATTAGGTAAAGTGCCTATAACACCTTTACTTGTAAAAGTTGAAATGCCACCGATCTGTTAGCCCTAGTTCATAGTGAAGCAAGTGGGCCCATGTCTAGCTAGGCTAGAGGTGGATAATGAATATTTCGTGACCTTTACGGATGTGGCATCGCGTTATGGTTATGTGTTTCTTTTAAAGAACACAAATCAAAAACTTTTAAGTTTCGACACGAAGTAGACAAATAGATCGGCTAAAGTATTAAACTGTCATGGTAAGACCGTAATGGAAAATACTTAAGCAATAGGTTTCTAATATACTTGAAAGAGTATAGTATTCTTTCAATGAGGACTTCCTCCCGGAACACGTCAATTTGACGGTGTGTCCGAACGGATTAACCGAATTTTGTTGGCATGATAAGGTTAATCATGAGTCGTTCTGAGCTACCATTTCCTTCAACGGATAAGCATTAACAGTGCAGAACTTATTTAGAATAAGGTTCCATAAAATCTGTTTGACAGATCTCATATAAGATAAGAACAAGAAAGAAACTAGGTTTCTCATTCCTGAATATATGGGTATGCTAGGCATGTTTGGGATGATACCAAACTAGAACCCAACTCGGATAAGTGCAATTGTAGGTTATCCTAGGGATACCAAAGTATAGTACTTATACAACTCACAAGAGAACAATGTAATTGTTGCTCGCCATGCGGTTTTCCTAAGAGGAATACCGATATGCAGTTGTAAGTTGGAGGAAAGTAAAACTCGATGAAAATCGGAGTAATACTGTTCCAGGTACCGATTCCTTAATGGAACACAAATAGTTCATCAAGGATGAAACTATACCATAATCTTCGAATACACAAGAACCGCGTAGGTCGGAGAGAGTCAGAAGACAACCTGGGGTATGAGTTTCTGATCTCACCTCGTAAGATGTCAATGTTTTAAGGTATACCAACTGACTACATATGAGGAGTGATACAAGGTATCGACTCCCTAATTATGGCAAAGTGCCATGAATCCGAAATGGATTCCATGTATATCAACTATGTTTGGACACTAGTTGCTGTACCGCAAGGCATTGTGCCTATTGGTACTATTCAGTCTTCAAGGAAGACATACATGGATGGCAACATACCAACATATAAAACTAGGCTTTTAGCGGAAATGTATCGTTATCAACATTGTGTTGATTACGATTCAACCTTTTACCTGTTGCCACGGTAAATCCATTTGGATAATGCTTGCTAATGCTGCATGTTTCATTTATGAAATATTTCAGCTTAACGGGAAAATCGCTTTCCTTAAACGGAAACCTTTTGGATGATGTTTACAACATCCTGTCGGTTTTGTCGTACTAAAACTAGCAAACAAGGTTTGCAGGTTAATCGATCCATGTTTGGATTGAAGCAAGCATTAGGTTCTTGGAATTATCGTTTTGATGTAATTATAATGGAGTATGATTTAATTCAAAACGAAATGATTCTTGTGTATATAAGGAGGTTAGTGGGAGCGCACTGACTGTGGATGTCCTATAAAAAATGATAATATGTCATTTCTTGGAAATGATATTCCCATAATACAATCAGTGAAAGTTTGGCTTTCGAGATAATTCTTCGTATAATTTCTTGGGAGAAACAACATTTATAATAGGAATAAAGATCTACTGGGATAGATCTAAAGGTTGTTAATACTCTCCGAGAACTCGTACATTGAAAAATGTACGCGACATGGTGTCTCATATGCTTTGAGCATATGGATTCACAAACAGGCCAATCCAAGTGATAGTCACTGGATTGATGTTAAGAACATACTTAGTATCTTAGAGATCTAAGGATGCTGTCTTAAACTATGGAGATGGAGAACTTGAAGTGACTGGGATCACTGTAGCAAGTCTCATAACCGATAAAAATGACTAAAAGTCTCGAACGGTACTAAACAGTTTGAATAACGTTACAGTAAGCTGGAAATCTTCCAAGCAAGATATTGTTACCGAATAAACAAACAAATGCGGGTTATTGCTACAGCTGAGGCAGCAATAAAAGCCTTCTGGGTCGATAATAAATCTAATTAGATTAGATATAATTCTGTTAGCAGCTGAGCTAGGCTTCAGCACAGGCTAAAGAATTAATGGTCTCATCAACGATCCAGATACATACTTTGATATTCATCTGATTCATTCGGATCATACATCGTGGCGATGTAATGATCGAATAAATCACATCAGATGATAATCAAGCAAATCCGCTGACGAAAGCTTTTTCTCAACAGTTTGAGCCAACCGTACATAGTTCGGGTGTCAGACACTCGAGTGACTGGATATAGGCCAAGTGGGAGATTGTTGGACAATTATGACCCATAGCGTCACTATTTGTACATATCATGGTGTTGTTGTACAAATTAACTATGTGACAAAGGAGATTGCTCTCTTATCATTTGTGATTAGATCACCATGATGTATAAATGATAGGAGGTCCCTGTGATTTGTTCCTGGATTGAGAATGATATGAGCCATTATCAGTCCACGAAGGATAATCATTAAATATCCCTAGTCAGAGTATTATCGAGATTGGACATCGATAAATACGTAAAAGACTAGTATTACACTTGTGCGCGTTGTGAGGGCATAACGACATAGTTCTCATATATTTTGGTATAGGATTCTCATGCAAGTGTAATAGGAGGTTGTGTTTTACCGATGGTACGGGAAACAGCTTCGCTCTGGATAGACCCCCTCGGAATTCTATTTGTAGTATGACTATGTGTCTATGGAAATCCGAAATCAGGGTAGGTGTATTTGGTCTTAACTGAGACTTGCACCGCTAATACTTGCGACAATCAATATGCTTTGGTTTTGGTCGTCCAGGGCTTTAACAGGTTCTGTGTATGCCTCTGCGGGTATATTGAGAATCGTAGTGTGCTGGGTGTGATGTCAAGATGGAAGTATCACTTTAGAACTGGTTCTCTAAAGGGTTGCAACCATCGAGATAATATGACTTGGTCATGATTATCCGATAAAGAAGACTATTTGCTCGGAATCCGATATATGCTTCGTACGAGGCAGACACTGTACCAGCCCCAGGCCTTGCATGTGATCATCCGATACTGGATCGAAATACGCAATACTACGTATACTACGCCTGATATGGATCTTATATTTCTGTAAGGATATTTCTAAAGAATTGGGTAGGCATGGCGCTTTGCTAGAAGCCAACCTTGTCTTGTAAATCGGTATAAACATAGTACTAGGTACTTACGTGTTTGGATAGTCCGACGACCGAATTTACTGCCAACATATCCGGGGATCTCATGGATCGCTTCCCGAAGATTCACCGATGATGGATGACTCGCACTTTTAATTAATTGGGATTAATTAGATGAGAGAGAAAATTAATCTGGGATTAATTGCAGAGATATTTTATCTGGGATAAAATATCATTTAAAGAGAGAAAACGATTAATTTGGAATTTATCAATAAATTAATATATTCGATATATTAAACGAAATTGGATTTCGACGCGGAATTAAAATTAGATTTTAATTCAGGCGAACTAGTTAATTTAGAATTAATTCGTTAGCGACGTGAATAGTAATTATGCTAGGCATGATTATTTAATTAAATTATATTTAATTACGTCGCAACGGAAAATTCGTTAATTTGGAATTAGCGAACCCGAGCCCGGGATTATTTGCGAGCGCATTCGCATTTCGAATTCGAGTGCGACACGCAAGTCAAATCAAGCATCAAATCGCTAGTCGCATCTAGCGTCACATCATTCGTCAATCAAGTGATGGATGTCTTTCACTTTGAGTGATTGACACCGGTCACTATTCATGATTGATGGGAGTTGATGTTGGTTGTTGGAAAACTTTAATGCCATTTTGATTTTTTGGAAAAAGAAAATGGTAAATCATTTTTGATTAATTAAAGTGTGTATTATATACACTTTTCCAACTAACACACACATCTCTCCTCTCTTTTCTCTCTTCTCTCTCACGCCCATTTGGGCATTTCTTCACTGTTTTTTCTGGGCAGAAAACCATGAGTGAAGGAAGCAAAATGGGAAATTTGTGGCAAATTTCTTGAGTGCTAGCACACTTTTGAGACATACGAAGGTGATAGAGAAGTCCACCCATGAGCTTGGAATCACCATGACAAAGCTTGGAGCTTGGAGGAGAACCAAAATGGCCGAATTTGGGGATGACAGAAACTGCCACTGCCGAGCTTGGAGGAGGCAGAAAGTTAATTTTTGTTGTCCACCGCGTCGCTCAACCGATCGATGTGAGTATTCAGTAACTTCCTCGATATATTCACATGTGTTTTTATGCTTGTTAATCGATCCTCGGGACCGTAGAAACTCCAACAGTAACATATCACCGTCTCCCAGTCCACTGAACTTAAACTGGGGGTGCAAATCTATACTATCCTCCAAGCTCTGAATCTAGGATCTAGGGACATCTGTCATCCCTAGTCCTGAACTAGGATCTGGGGGCGTTATGTATCACCAACCCCTCAGTCCTTTACATGTGCGTATGTTCTCTCTGTCAATTCCATATCTGAATCAAGTTACATGCTGAGATGGGTTTTTCCCTATGTCTCGAAAACATAAAAAAAATGCTTTGAAAATATTTCTTTCTAAAACATCATCACATGTAAAGTAACTGAAATCAGACTTTGGCTATCGCCCTATATACTTTTAAATATAAGTCTTAAATTAAAAGATTTTAGAAAAACAACTCGAGAAAAGAGGTCCACTCACTGATTTGAAGTCCTACTAGCATAACTTCATATCGCTGAAGGAATTTTTGGTTCATGCAATAATCTTTAATGGGTAACTTAATTAGAATACATATCATGGAATATACTTTGAAACTATCATCGCTACATGGGGTTTTTCGTTTATGTCATGGTAATTTACTTGTATTAGATGATGAAAAAAGTCCCTCAGGTGGTCTCTAATATCCTGAGTCGAAACTAAATTGGTAAAAAATATTATCCTGAAAAATGGTCACTCGTCGTGACAGTAAGATTTACGCGTCGCGGCGCAAACTGGAGAAGGCCGAGATAGAGATATTTTTTTGGTTCATATCATGACGTTTGTGGACTCGTGTCACGATATGCACGACACAAAATCGAATTGGGGCTATTTTTTCCAGAATGCTTCGTGATGCACGATGCATGGCGTCGCGATGCTAGGCCAGTTTCAGGCCTAATATCAACCCTTCCATGTCTAACTTGCTCCAAACACACTTCCCACACTTCCATGCTAACACTTTTGCACAAACCACTCCTTAAACTACCACATTCATCCTTCATACTCCAAATACCATTATCTTAACACCATTTATGTCATAATATCAACATAAATTCACTATCTAAGATTTCTTAGTTCTGAACATCCTTCAACAAAACCAATTCCTTAGTTTGCTGTCTACCTCAATGCAATTACTCACATGCCAATAAAAATATCATAACATTATTTTATCAAAATTCTGTAACTTAAAATTGGGGTCAAGATTCTTTACCTTCATCTTACTTGATTCTTCTTCAACTTCCAAGCTTTGTAAGTTGTTATCCCCATTCTTATCTTGTTATGGAAAGATTTTGAATTGGTCTCCCTTTTCTTTCCCTCTTCATTTTCTTCTTCTTATTCTCCTCTTCTTCTTCTAACATCTTTCTCTCTTTTTCTTTTCAAAATTAGGGATTAGTAAATAATGTCCCTTATTTATAGTGGGCTATTTGACTAATTTACAAACTTTTTAAAATGAAAAACATTAGAATTCTTGAGATAGTTGAGAGTTTTCTAGATAGGTCCACAAATCACTATTCATCTATATTTTTTTCTATATTTTCAACCCGTTTCTGGTTCGAATTTTGAAAAATATTCAATGCGAAAGTTGTAGGTATCGATCTCAGATTTCCGGCGATATAAAATTCATAAAAATCAGAGTTCGTATGAGAAAGGTATGGCCTAAACACCATGGGCTGTCCGGAATGGAACATCGTACTATCTCGTATCGGAATCTCGAAGATTTTTCCGACTGTTCCCCAAAGTCATTTCATGAAGGTATATGGGTCCAAGCATAATTTATTCTACAATGTAACAGTAGTTGAGATTCTCGGTCGTTACAAATTCTCCCCCTTTAAATAGGATTCGTCCTCGAATCATTTCTAATGCTGGATTTCTTGTCTTGGTATACCCTATTCGGTTTACACAACTGAAAGCTTAATCATTTGAAGTTCTCTTTAGAACTCTTCATTCTCATGTAGAACTGTAGTTCGTATAATCTACACACTATCTCTACAGAGATGTATTCTTTCACAAAATTTATCATCCATAAAAATTATCCATCTTTTATTCTTAAAGTTCGAACCCTTGTTCTTTTTGAACTGGTGTCCAAGTGGGTTACTTCTTTTTATCTGATACTCTATGATTGTCTTTTACTTATTTCTTTCTTTTCTTTAAGGCTTAGTATTTCTTTAAGACTTATTGGATAACTATTCATTCTATATTTGTATTCACAAAAGTATATTCAACTTGTAGAATCCCAAATGATCTTTTTGCATTCATGCTAATATGGGCCTATCCACGGATGTTCAATATTAATTGTTTATTTCATTCTTTTCTCTCTTGCTAGGTCATTACTAAATCTTAGATATCGCTTGGCTTCTGCGATTCTTTGCAATTATCATATCACTATTATACTTTGTACCATAGTCAATACCCTTTTACTTTCCTTGGTCTTAAGTATACCTATAGTTCCTCACTTTTTTTTATAGTATAACTCTCTTAATGGTCTTACTGAGTGTATCCTTAATTTCTTCTTATCTAATGCCTTTTCATGTTAAAGGTTGATTTTTGTCTCTTAGCGTTAGGTTTCATCACGTCCCACTATAACTTTGGAACAAAAATATACCAAGATAATCCTTGTTACTAATAAAATAATCATTCCAATACATTGCCAGTTCTACTTGCTCAGTTTCAGCTAGGCAATTATTCTCTTAGTTTAACTATTTAACTGTCTATTTCCTTATTGCTAACTTCCAATTACTTACGGGCTTCAACCTCTAGGTTTTACTGTCTTCATCTTTATATTCGTTGTTAACATAAATCTGATTATCTCTCATTCGCACCGCCTTATTCTCTTAACCTTCTTATTTTTAAAGTTTCTTTCTTAATTATTCCTATATTCACATCTTAGTTTTTTTGAGCACCTCTATGTTGTTCCTCAATAAATCCATTCCTTGTCATATTTTTCTTATTGCATAACATGGGAAATTATTAGTTGTACTTGATATTTTTCTTTTGTTATTGTCTGATAGAATTCCAATCTTATTCGGTATTTATAAATGTTAGGGATATGCCATATACCCAACTTGTGGATGGGCTATATGTACATGTATTTGTAATATTTTCATTAATTAATAAAATGGCAATCTTTATTATACATGTATTACATAAATTATATAAATCATCAAACACAGTAATAAAGCCCTTGGAGTAATAAGATGATGGCTTCCACGCCTTATGAGAATCATTACTCTTAAATGTTCCTAGTAATAGTTTTGTGAATAATCTGGGCGTTCACAAAGCGAAGAGACTAGCATGATGATATGATCCACCTTTAAGTGGGTCAGCCGATCTCATAGGCTACTAGAGGAGATCCGTCCGCTTGGTGTATCGCATGGATACATGAGTTGCTCGTGTCCATCGAACTGACCGCCGAAAGTTTTCACATGGAGTGTTTATCCCATGTGTCTGTGAGAACTTTCATGTATCGATTGTATGACTAGTACTTAGACTTGAGGTCTTTACAATCTTATGTGTGGATCAAATAACTTTGACATTCTCCTTCCCCGATTCAAAAGATCCGGTCATAAGGGTATGATTGGGTCATTTGTTGAAACACATGAAGTTTGTAATGATACAACAGAGAATCGCCACTCTCTCGGATAATATTTTCTTATAAGAGTAGTATTCCAGTTCGCGGGTTGATATGTGTGATCACTGCTTGATATTGTGGCCACAGCGGAAGAATCATATGAGATTCTTGGGTTAACACTATTCATGACACTATAAACATCATACCTTTGACTATATGGATAGACACTTTCCATACCGTAGGTCAAACGGTGGGGATACAGTGAGGCGAGGGACCGTATCATATGTAAATCTCATACAGAATGGGTATATATATCTTTCCTTCTTATTTGGGGGCCTTGGCATATTGCTAGATGTTAACCTTGGTCATTGAAATCGAACGACCATTTGATCGGAGGATAATTTATGTTCGATTAAATTATCACGATTCATTTTATGTCCAACTTGAGGGGAACCCAAAAGGTCACACACAACAAAGTCGAAATCAATGGTTAACAGTGCACAGTACAAATTTAACAGCATATATGATTGCTGTAGGAATTGTTCATAAATGGTTCAATGTGTTTAGTTATTGAACATATCATTTATGAGGTTCCATAGTGGCTTAGAGATTGGTGAATGACGATAAGGGGCACTTTGGGAATTGGAATAAATAAATAAACAAATGTGAATAGTAATGTGAATAGTAACATGAATAGTAATTTTTTTTTTGAATTCCAATTCGGCCCAAACTCTTGTTAGGGTTTTATAAGCTCATTAAACCACTAAATTAAGATCCAATGGCTAATATTAAATTAACATTTATCCCACATCAGATTCTTAATTAATTTTGTTGTCTTTGGAGCACCTATATAAACCCAATGAATTCTTTACAAATTTTTGCACCAAACCTTTCATATATTGGGTTTATATAAGTGAGCAACTCTAAAGTTTAAGAGTAAGCCACTGATTTTGAGGATCCTTAAGTCTAATTGACTAGAGGAACCTCGAGTTAAAAGTTTTGAGGTATTTGCCTAGGCTAGCACCAAGGGCAAAATACCCGTGCACTCAAGGCGTAGTCTTGCCGTTGAGTTTTGGCTTTGGTGTGTGCATCTTTGGAGGCCACACACTTGAGTGGCTCTTTGGAACGTGGAAGAGCTTGCTGAGTTCGAGAAAAGCTTGTAGATTGGAGGGAGGACTGGAGGAGTATTCGGTTCAAGTAAGTCTTTTTCTTTCTTTATTTTAATTAGAGTTCATATGATAGTTAGCATATTTAGGTTTATGTTCTTTGCATAATTATGAGTTTTTATGCTTAGAATATATAGTAACATGCCTAGGCTTGTAAAATAATAAAAAACAAATGGGTCTTGGGCAAAGGGATAACGACATCATAATTTAATAATTTTTAATTTTCCGCTGCGCACTCGCGGCCGCTTCCCAACAATAAAATCTGCTATTTCGTAGTACTACTAATCTTAACTATACAAAGTTATTCTTGTTTTGGTGTACCTTCGTCATCATCTATTTAATATCTTTTTCATTTTCGTTCTACTAGGGTAGTCCTATCTCCAAGTATTTTACTCATCTTTTATCTTTTTTTTTTCTACTTTATTCTATACCTGGAACTTCTGCAGTCTATGTCTCTCTTCCTGGTCCAAAGGGTATCATCAATTACATGTCTCTAGCCGTGTCTATCACTGATTATTTGGAAATTTTGTTATTGCTAACTAATACTTTCTCCTTTAATCGTCTCGTATAAACCATCTTTCTTCTAAATCTTATAGTTAGTACATTTTTATCCTTCCACTCCGTTCTTGTACTATATTATAATATTTTATGTTTCGGTCCTACCTTTTTCTGCATGTCCATATGTTTCTGGGAATATGTTAAGTTAACTACCGATGTTCATTTTTACTGTTGTTGTCTATCATGGGTTGGTAGAGTGGGAATTGGTTCTGACGCCTTCCTGGTGGTGGTGATCTCATTAGCTACCCATGTTGTGGTTGCGCATTCTGTTCATCTATAAATCTAGAACTCCCGTGTTTACTAGTGTCGGCTCCCATACTAAGATACTTTTACTAGGTACTATTTGAATTGCCTCTTTTTTTCAACTTCACTCTTGATTCATTTGCCGACTATCGATCATACTACCTCTTATCATGAACCTTCTCTAGAATCATACTCTCTAAATACTTCATCATGTTGCTTTTATACTCATTCATTCTAGTTTATGTTGCTTAACCCTCTTATGTCGTTACTCTTTCTCAAAATCCTACTATACTCTATTTATTATTCCTCCTTATAAAGTTTATTCCGCTACTTAGATTTTCTTCTCATCCCGGTTCCTTGAACTTTTTTCGTCTCTACTCCCCTAAAAACTCCATCAAATTCGATTGCTTAAGACATCTTTATTAAATCCTTTGGTTCAAGTGCCATTCTCTTACTAGTTCTTTCATCACAAGACAATGAGATTCCTTATAAATTACATATGTTATACTCCTGAGAATTTTTCTCTCTAGTTTTTTACTCTTCTGAGTCTTTGCCTCCTTAAAGGTTTTTAATTCAATAATAATTTTGAGATTTAGCTCTAAACGATTCTATTATTTTTATAAGCTTGATGACGGTCTGGTTAGGTATCCATAAGCTTACTTAGAGTTTGGGGCTACTGAAAGGGAAAATTACTATTCGTTCCATTGGAAACCACTTCGACTATATCATGTTTTAGGATTCCTCAACTTTCATTACCTATTCTGAGGTCTCTGTTTTACGTTTCTGCATTCAAGTTATATTATCTTTGTCACTATATGTATTAAACTCTCTTGTTACTTTCTTCATCCTCCTATATATCTTCTTACCCTATCTCTTGGTTCTGGACTGCGCTGCCGAGGCTAGTACTGGTCCAATTTTCTAGGCTTTTTCCTAAAATTCTATTCTCCGCTCTTATTATAGACTAAAACTATGTCATTTAACTTTGGTGTTCATAAGGGTACTTTTATTAACCAATGAGTATCTCCAATTCCATGGGTCTTTCCTGTTATTCTTTCAAAAATTTCTATCAACGTTGGTATGATCTATGGATTCTCACTAGTTCTGTGGTTTTGCTCTTCTTGGCTTGGGTCGGGTTTTTATTTTTCTGTTCTTAAAAGTCTTCTTAGTTTATACTGGGTATACCTTCCTTCTGAATTCATTACTTCTGCTTTATAATATTGATGCTATGTGAACTGGGCTTCTGTTCAGTTATCACTTCTATATTAGCACCGACTAGGATAAGCATCTTACGTCTCAACAGATGTCGATATTTCTTGTTCTAGTACTCTATGTCCTGGTAAAGTCTATTACTCATATAAAATATGTATGAGATAGGCTTCGTCAGGACAGCTTCCTTAACCGGTATTACTGAGGAATGAGAATCTAGGTAACTTAGGATCGCATCTATGTCGGATCTCTTGGGATAAGGTAATTAATCATCTTCGCTTACAATCCTTCATTTACTTACTTGCGAGCCTGAGTTTGGGGTCTAAAATATTTTCATCCTCTTGGCATCGTTTATCTATTGGAACTCACACGTCTAATTCTGATTTCTTGCTTCTTTTATATTCATGTCTATTCTTCATTACTCGGGGAACTTGCTACCTATAAGAGGTTTTTAGGGCTATTGGATATACTTGAAGAAATTTTCTGATGAGAGGAAGAGTCTTACTAGAGAAAAAAAGAATCTTACGAGAAAGGAAGGAACCGTACCTAGGTTTTCCTCTAACTCAGGCTTATTCTATTATCTTTAATACTAAAGGTTATGTACTTCCTTATTTATCTGTTTCTATATCTTTACCTCTAATTGCCACTGATTGCTTAAGCATTTATATTTTATCCTTTACTTTTCTTTCTAGCTTTTTCTTCCCTATTCTACTTCCCTGGGTGGGTATTCTTAGAACTTTGTTATCTTATTCTATCTCTTTACTTTTCTTTGTCTCTGGCTGCTTAAACATCTATGCATCTTTCCTTACTTCTTATATCTTTCTTTTCCCACTTTTATGCGTAATTATTCTTAGAAAGTTTATATTTGTTCTCCCAACTTGTCTTGGACTTCGGCTTGATAAGCCAAGATTACTACAGGAGAATCCTTAACTAGAATAAGAATTTTGGTTACTTTTACTAAGAACAGAATTTAGATAACTTGAGAATTCTTATTGACCTGTCTATGGGGATTTAGGACGTACTCGAGGATCGGATACTGGAGAGGTAGTGCCTCACATACTAGTACCTCGAGCATACTATGTATACAAGACCCCAGCACTCTGCCCACTGCAGTCATTGACTCCTTAGACCATGCTCTGATACAATCTTTGTAACATCCTCAATCCGGGTGATGCTACCGGCAGGAATAGATCGTACTATTACCCTGAACCTCTGTATTTCAAACTATGAACAACACTGTTACTCATTTCTTAAACATAGTCTCATATACGGGACCATTGCCCAAACCATGAAATAGAACATAAAATACTACACACAACTAAAAATCAACATTTCTTATCTTAATAACATGAGTACTTGTACACAAATTTGTTATACAATTTTCTGAAACTGGACTTTACTAAACTTGACTAAACTCTATCTCTGACTCAACCTGGTGGACTAAACCCACTAGTGACTGCCATCAGTATCCATCCCCTCGAGCTCATCCTCTGGGAATACCTACAAAATAAAGAAACTGGGAGTGGAGGGTTAGATTGTTTGAATGATCTAAGTGAATGGACAGTTTAAAAGTAGTACTAAAAGTGCTTTTGAAAATCCATGGTCTAAAACGAAATTCATCTCAAATCATCTTTCCTGAAATCTCTTATATTAATTGAAAACAACTTTTTTCCTGGAAAACTTTTTTGAAATCTGCTTTTGAAAATTTGGTTCTGAAAACCTGTATCTGAAAGATCTGTTCTGAAAACTATTTCTGCAAAATCTATTTCTGAAAACTGTCTCTGAAAATTGTTTCCGAAAAACATGACGCATGGGGGCGTTATGTATCGCCGTCCCCTAAAGCATGCCACTACCTATCCCTGAAACTAGTGGTCTTAGGACGTTACGTATCACCATCCCCCAAGCCACTGAACTAGAACTGGGGGTGTGGATCTGTGCTACCCTCCAAGCTCTGAATCTAGGATCTAGGGGCATCTGCCATCCCTAGTCTTGAACTAGGATCTAGAGGCGTTACATATCGTCATCCCCCCAGTCCTCTATATGTGCACATGTTCTCTCCTTCAATTCCATATATGTATCAAGTTACATACTAAGGTGGGTTTTTCCCCCATGCCTCGAAAACATAAAAAAAAAATCCCATGCTTTGAAAATATTTCTTTCTAAAACATCGTCACATGTAAAGTAACTGGAATCAGACTTTGGCCATCACCCTATATGCTTTTAAATATAAGTCTTACATTAAAACATTTAAAATAAAAGCAACTCGAGAAAAGAGGTTCACTCACTGATTTGAAGTCTTGCTAGCATAACTTCATATCGCCGAAGGAATTTGTGGTTCCTGAAATAATCTTTAATGGGCAACTTAATTAGAATACATATCGTGGAATAAACTTTGAAACTATCATCGCTATATTGGGTTTTTCGTTTATGTCATGGTAATTTACATGTATATAAGATGATAAGAAGTCCCTCAGGTGGTCTCTAATATCTTGAGAGTCGAAACTGAATTGGTGGAAAAAATTATCCTGGAAAATGGCCACGCGTCGCGACGCCAAGATTTGCAAGTCGCGACGCGAACTGGAAAAGCCCGAGACACTCGCGTCGCGACGCGCATGACACAGAATAGAATTGGGGCTATTTTTTCCAGAACATGTCGCGACGTGTGGTGCATGGCGTCGTAACTCTAGGCCAGTTTCGGGGTCTAATATCAACCCTTCCATGTCTAACTTTCTCCAAACACACTTCCCACACTTCCACACAAACACTTTTAAACAAATAACTCCTTAAACTACCACATTCATCCTTCATACTCCAAATACCATTATCTTAACATTGTTTATCTCAACATCAGATGAGATATGCTAATGTGCACCGTGCCACGTGTCATCATCATATGGTGCCGACAATCACCATCGCCACATGTCATCCATGTGTCAGCCACGTAGACGTCCACATCAGCAACATGCCAAGTCAATGTGCCACGTCATCGCCACGTCATCATCAGCCAATAATTACATGCCACGTGTCGCAATCTTATGGTGCCGACAATCCATATCGCCACGTCATTGTCATGTTATCGCCATGTCACAATCATTCAGCTCTCAGCCGCCTTTGCCATGTGTCACCTTATCACATTATCCACTTGCCACGTGTCAAAACTCTCCGCAAGCCACGCTGTAAATCACACGCATCGCATCGCGTAACGAGTTCGCGTCGTGACGCCCAGGGCCTATCAACGCCTAAAAATTCAGCTCGAGATTTTATATTCAGATGTACCTTCCTCTCTGAATTCTCTCATGTAAATAAGGAGTTTGTATCTAGTTTATTTTAATTTCAGTTTTGTAATTAATTTTAATTACTTTCTGTAATAGTAATTTACTTTCTTTACTTTTTCAGTTTTTACTATTCAGCAATGAGGAGGTAACTTCCCCCTGCTAGGGTGAAAGGTAAAACTTTTATTACTGCTACTTAAATTAATCTCCCTTAATTATAATATATTCACTATTTAAAACTGGACTTAACAAGGATACCACTATATTGGTCGGTTGGTAATCAATTATAAACTGGTTTTAACCTAACTAAACATGGATACCGTCTGGTTTGTCGGTTGGTAATTACCGCCTATATGGCTGGTTTATGGACAAATAATGATACCGCCTTTATGGTCGGTTGGACTTAATTTGACTTAATCAGGTTACCGCCTATATGGCTGGTTGGTAATATCACACAAGTTAATATATTATATTAAGGGAGATATCTAAAATAGTAGTGATAAAAGTAGATCCTCTAGCCCTAACATTTTCTTTTATTGTATTTTTCTTTATTTACTTTCCAGCATTTTACTTTTCAATATTTTACTTTATGTCTTTTATTTTTAAGTTTTTACTAGCCCTAGTTATGTGTCGTAACTAAGTTAATTATCTGGGGTTGTGATGGATTTCAACATCACCGGTTTATAAGGGGTTATTTTATAGTTTGGGTAATATAAATGTTTACTTATTAAGTCTTAAGCTTAATGCTTATTGTTAACTGGCCATTAATAAGATTGATCTGGTAAACTTAAAATAAACTTGACAAAGGAATTTTAGGTTTTAGCCCTAGACTTAATAGCCCACGATCTTCCTTGATGATAGATAACCCTTTAATAGATTTCCTTACAGGATAGACATATACCTGTAGGGCGGGGTTAGCCATAATTGGAACTTAATCTTAATAAATTCAGGTAATTTGGTTGACATAGACATTTGGTTCAATTGGGTTATACTGGGTATTTGCATCTGACCATCGACAGAGGCTTTTGCACAATTTCATGTTCCAGGTTAGTAAACCGATATATTACACAAACATGAAATAACCACTTCATCTTTAAAAAGATATTGAAAGAAATCACAACCCTAGATAGTTTTATAAATTTGAATTTTCCTCAACCTACTTTTGCGCAATTTTATTTACTTGTTTTGAAGTTTAAAGTCATCACCCAGTCAATCAATCAATCTGTTAGATACTAGTAATCATTTGGCCTCATAAAAATTAATAGCTTAGGTTTTAAGTCCTCGTGGGATCAATACTTTTTATACTACTTGAACGATACGTGCGCTTGCGTTATACGCGTGTGATTTCGCACCGGTCATGTATATGGGTCAAAGCATAATTTATATTATTTGACACTCGTCCCATATTATAACAGTAGTTGAGATTCCCAGTCGTTACACAGAACCAGAACCTGTTTTGGTAATTGAATTTCAGAATCGGAACCAGAATATGTTTTGGGAACCGAAATCAGAACATGTTTTGAGAACAGATTTTAGAATAAATTTCGGAACCAAAACCCAATTTCATAACCCAAATTAAAGCCTTATTTAAACTCAATTTCATAATCAGTTTTAAAACTCAATTTAAACCCAATTTCATAACCCAAATTAAAACCTAATTTTAACTCAATTTCATAACCCAATTAGAACCCAGGCACGTCCCACAAGAGTATTATGTATTGAGTAAAAACTATTATGCAATATGCAATATGCAATTTTATTTATTATTTTATTATGTATGGACATTTGTCAAAAATATTATGTAATATTCAAGTGTGAGAAATAATTGTATTTTCAAAGTTTGACAATAAAAAAAAGGATAAATCAGAACCTAGCTGGAACAGAATTGGAACCGATTAATAGGTTACTCTATTTAATTTGGTATGTTCCATTCCATGCGGATTGGAACCGAATTGGAACCGATTAATAGGGTACCCTATTTAATTGATAGGTCCCGGTTCCACTTAGTTAGGAATCGATTTTTTCAGGGTAGGTTCCGGTTCCACGTGGAACCGGAACCGAAACCGATTTTGCTCACTTCTAACAATACACACTACGTGAGCAATATCTAGCCTAGTACATACCATTGCATACATTAGGCTTCATACTGCTGAAGAATAAGATATTGATGACATCTCCTCTATTTTTTTCTTGAATAAGGAGGACAAACTCTTGCTTAGTTTGAAGTGGTGAGTTAGTGGAATGTTGAAATTTTTGGCAATTTATATCTTGAGTGTCTTGATCACTCATTCAATATAATTCTCATATGATAACCATAACATTTTGTTCTTTCAGTCTCGATCTATGTGTATTCCCAAAATCTATTGAGCTGGTCTTAAGTCTTTAATGTTAAAAGACTTAGAGAGTTCATTATTCAACTGGTCAATTTTCGTTGCATCTTATCCAACAATCAAGATGTCATCTTCATATAATAGAATATCAATAAAATTTCCGTATGGAGACCTTTCAATATAAACACATTGGTCCGTAGCAATTCCTTTATAGCCTTGACTTACCATGAACGAGTCAAACTTTTTGTTTTACATCATTGGTGCTTGCTTGAGGCCGTACAAACTCTTCTTCAACTTGTAAACAAAGTTCTCTTATTTGAAACCTTAAACATTCTGGTTGCTCCATATAAATTTCTTCATTTAGCTCACCATGAAGAAATATTGTCTTGACATCCATTTATTCAAGCTCTAGGTTCAAACTGGCTAACTAATATTGAAGCTATTTTTATAACTGGTGAAAAGCTTTCAGCAAAATCGATTCTCTTTTTCTATTGAATTCCTTTGACTACTAATCGGGCTTTATGTTTCAAAACACTTCCTCTGGCATCTTTCTTCAGCTTGAACACCCATTATTTTTCAATACCTTATTGCTTTGTGGGAGCTTGACTTTCTCATAAGTATGATTTTTTAGCAGATATTTTATTCCATTATGCATTACTTGCACCTATTTTTCTTTGTCTTTATGAGATACAAATTCTTGGATATTCTCTGGCTTTCCTTCATTAACAAGCATAATATAGTAAGATTTTGAATATCTTATTGATGAAATTCGGCCTCACTCATATCTTCGTACTTGAGGTTCATTATTTTCTGGAGGTTAGTCTTTATCCAGATCTGTGGATGATCATTTAACTTATGATATAGTAGGTTGGGGCTCCCCCTACCTAACATTCTATTATTCCTCTTCTTGTTCTGCTTCTGGCATTTCATCATCCACACCATCATTATATGTGGCCAATTGTGCTAGTGTTGTATCTAGATTTGAATCAATTTTATCAGCACTGGAATTAGGACACATCGTGGACTTTTCAATGTCTTCTATTGTATGGTCTTCATAAAACACTACATCCTTACTTTTGATGACCTTATTTTCCTTAGGATCCCATAACATTTATCCAAACTCCTCTTCTCCATAGCCTATAAAGATGCACATATTAGTCTTTGCATTGAGTGTCTGAGCTCATTGGATACATGTTCAAAGAATAAACAACCGAATACTCTTAGGTGAGAGTATGATGGATTTTTACCATACCACATTTTCTCTAGAATTTCAAATTCAACAGAACTGATGGTGATTTATTGATCAAATAACAGGTGGTTCAAACATCTTCTCCCTCTAATGTCTTTGGCAACTTAGCCATGCTTTTGACTTTTTTGATAATGGTGTTGTTCATTCTTTTGACAACACCATTATGTTGTGGGGGTACATTGGACACTTTTCTATGTCAAATTTCATGTCTTCCATAGTAGGCATCGAACTCTCTGGAAGTGTACTCGCCTCCATTGTCTGTGCGGTGACACTTCAATTTCATTCTTGTTTCATTTTCTATCATGGCGTTGAACAGTTTGAAATGATCCATGACGTGATCTTTCTTTTTCTAGAAATACACACACATTTTCTAAGAAGCATCATCAATGAAAGTACGAAAATACTTGTTATCGCCTAGTGAGTTAACCTCAAAAAGACCACAATATCAGAGTGTACCAGATTAAGCAACTATGATCTTCTCGTAAAATAAGAATTAAATGAGACTCTGTGTTGCTTTCTAAATAGACAGTACAAAGATCTAGTGCAACATTCTTGGAGAGAGTGATAAGGTCATTCTTTGTCAAGGTAGACAACTCTTTCTCACTCATGTGATCGAGTCTCTGGTGCCATCGATTTTGAGAAGCCTCTTGTTCAACTATATTTAGGCTGTCTGTATTTATTTTCACATGAGTCTTACATAAAATGTCGTAAATATGTCATTGGGTGACAACCATGGCACATTTTATCATTCTCATGTGCCATTGCTAAAGTGATTTTCATAGTCCTGTTTGTCAAAGGCTATCCCCAAAATTAGATTTAAATGAAATTCTGGAACATATTAGACATCCTTCAGGGTTATTGTACACCTTATGTTTGTCTATATTTGAACATTATCGATTCCCATGATCTCAAAAGAACTAGTATTTCCTATCTTCACTGTACCAAAGTCTATTGCTTTATATGTTGTGAAGAAGTCTCTATGGGAGTGACGTGGTAAGATGTTGCATTATCTACCACCTACTCAATATTTTGGGTTACGGTGTGAAGTCATGTCTCTTATTGAATGAAATAGATAGTTACATCACCTAAGACAGTGACTAGTGTCTCTTTATTGTTATTCTTTAGTTGGGAATTGTCTTGACCTTGCTTTCGTTGTAATTTTTCGATAATTTTTCTGTAAGTGTCATCATATGCCACAATGGTAGCACTTATAAGTAGGCTTTTTTCGTCTATGGATCTGCATGTGCTTTTAATTCTCTCTCTCCCTCTACTTGGATTTCTATTTCGTTGTTCTTTATTTTCTATAATGAAGGCTTGTGACTGATCTATGCCAAAGTTTTTTCTCCCGACCTCTTATTTGAGAGTGCATCTTTGACCATAAACATAATAAGTTTAAATTCAGAGAATTGAGAAGTATGAGGGAATATACTTCAACTCCAAGCTGCATGTTTACTGCAAATAACTGATTCACCAGCTCTGAAATTCATTAGTGTACTTGGCAACTAAAGTTGCACTTCTTAACTTTAAATTCACCAAACGCCTCATTAACAAGGCTTTATTTTGAGCAGTCTTGGTCATGTACATTCTTTCTAATTTATTCCATATTTCATAGATATATGTATCCTGTGCTACATAATGGAAGACGTTGTGGCCAACCCACTGCCGAATTTGACCAAGTGTTCTCTTATTGAGTTTTTTCCTGTCACTTTCTTTAACGAAATCTGATTTCACTCATTTTTCTTTAATAATTTCAAATAGATCTTTGCAATTCAGAAGATCTTCCATTCGAGGCTTCCAAAGTGAATAATTAGTTGTCGTCAGCTTGATCATAACACCTAAAGATGACTCTTCTATTTCTATTTGTGAGTTTAAAGATTAAAATGAACAAATCAGTAAATTTGGTGTTGATTTACACAAAATGGAAGTCACAGTTACATCTGGAACAGTTGAAATATGTGGATTTTACTGTTCACTGGCCCAAATCCGACAATGGTATCAATTTACAAATTTCAAAAATTCTAGAAGATTTGGTCAATCTGTCAATGTCACATACTACATGGGTCTCTCTAAAATTTGACAAGCAAGCAGACATGTCAGAGACGTGGTAGGTGACATGGCACTAACAAGGCTGATGATGCGGCTCATAACGTGTCTTATGACGTGGCTAGACACATGTCTTATGATGTGGCGTTGACTGGACTAATGTCGCTGACGTGGTTGTCTTCAACCATTAACATGCGAGTGAGGCACATGAAGCCCATGGGACAAACTCGTGGCTCTCTGGTCAGCGCGTGGAGCGTGTGTGTCGTCATTTGGTCTTCGTTTGATCACTGAAAAATACCAGCGTTCGTCTTATTGTGAAAAAAACTATTGGTATGCTCCAAGCACGATTTTGAGCACTTTCGCGAAACTGGAATTTACTGAGCTGAGTTTCATTCTTTACCTTCATGAACCCCAACTTATAACCAAATGTGTGATACCATTGTTGTAATTCTCTGATCACTAGAGAGTATTTATTAGGAAACAATGCTTCTATTACAACCTGAATAGAAAGTATTACAAAAACTTGAACAAAAACCTATATTTATGGGCGTAGGCATGAGTCGGCTACCCATGCCTAAGCCCAGGCTGAAATCATAAATTTCCTTGCTA
This sequence comes from Zanthoxylum bungeanum, assembly GCA_019454045.1. Taxonomy (NCBI): domain Eukaryota; kingdom Viridiplantae; phylum Streptophyta; class Magnoliopsida; order Sapindales; family Rutaceae; genus Zanthoxylum; species Zanthoxylum bungeanum. The sequence goes on along the minus strand of SKCR01055173.1, from coordinate 23,969 downwards.
ATTTTAAAATTTAGCCCTCCTAAATTTGAAATTAGCCCACACCTAAAGGCACTAAAAAAATTAAACACATCTTAAATTTAATCATAGTTCCGCCAATACTTACACTTTACATTCTCTCTACACACTCACTTGTTTTGTGTTGGGGATGATTTTAGCTCTCAAATGTGAGCTCTATTTATAGGCCAAACACATGACTCAAAAACCAACCAAAAAAAATCTCACCAAAAGGTAGTTTGGTGGTTGCTCCAAAAATTGACAATAGTGGCCATCAACTTTGACAATGGTAGTTAGTGGTTGCACTAAAAACCAAAAGCCACTGAAAGCAGCTGGACACTTCAATTCATACTTGAGAAATTTTTATGTGATCGGTGCAATCACACATGTATAACGCAAGAGCACATATCGTTCAAGTAGTATAAAAATATCGATCCTACGAGGACTTAATTCCTACTATTGTTATTAATTTATTGATTCTATTTATTTACAAGTATCTAATTAAAGGGAGAAGAGAATGATTGCTTGGTTGGTTGGTTGAATGTAGATTTGCTAAATAATAAATTAAAGACACAAAAGAAAATACTAAGGAAAATAACAAAAGGCACAAAAGAAAATACTAAGGAAAATAACAAAAGACACAAAATACCTAGGGTTGTGACTCCACACAATATTATTCTAAAGAGAAATTGATTCTCTTATATATGTGTAATAAATCAATTTGCTAACCTGGAACTCGAAGTTATGCAAAAGCCTATGTCGATGGTCAGACGCAAATACCCAAATAACCCAATTAATCATATGTCTATGTTAACCGAATTATCCGAATTCATTAAGTTCAAGTTCCAATTATGGCTACCCCGCCCGACAGGTATATTCCTATCCTGTAAGGAAATCTATTAAAGAGTTATCTATCCTCAAGGAAGATCGTGAACTATTGAATCTAAGGCTGAAACCTAAAATCTCTTTTCTAAGTTCATTTTAGTTTTACCACATCAATCTTATTGGTGATCAGGCAACAAGAAGCATTTAGCTTAAGACTAATAAACAAACTAAAGAATTACCCATTATATAATTAAATCAATTATTAAGTATGTGAATATTGTGTTTCATCACTTCCCTAAAATAAAAAGACAATGCTGGGGTTAGAGGATCCACATTTAATATTCAAACCTAGGAATCTCACTTATTATAATATATAAATATTTTCTGTTCTGCTTTCTCAAGAATTAATAATGTTAAACATTTAAAACCAGCCATATAGGCGGTAATCTATTTAGTCCAATTACACCAGTCATATAGGCGGTAATTATCCGTCACATAAAGACCAGCCATATAGGCGGTAAAATAATTTATATTTAGACCGACAATATAGGCGGTAATAAAGTCTGTCATTAATTAATCCAGTTAAATTATAATTTAAATATTATAATTAAGTGAGATTAACCTAGATAATTATATTAAATGTTTCACCTTTTTACTCCATGCTTTATTATTTTTTATTATTTCTGAATGAATAAATTTACAATAATTGCTTTCCATTTATATGGAGATTTTAGGGTAAAATCATTATCTTTAAGTAATATGAGATAAATTACTAGGATAATTATCTTCAATCAATATGAAAAAAAAAATACAAGTGTAAAGATTAAAATGAGAGATCACATAATTTACAACAAAAGCATCATATTAAAAATTATATTTTTTATCTTTGATTATATTAGAGTCCAAATTTTTTTTTTTTGGTCTTTTAACCGACGATTACATTTTATAAAATTAAAACTTTCAGAGAATGATTAAAATATAAAGTGAATTTCTAATGATCATTCATTTTATTAAGTTAATGAGAAAGCTAACGATGTTGTTTACCTTTTAGTGCCTTGATATATGTAAATCACATATCATAAAGATAAAAATTAATTTTTTTCTAATTTTTATTTTTTTATGTTTATGATATGTCTTTAAATTTTAAGTGTACATCTATCAATATTATTTTTTGTTTAGAGAAACTCCCAAACAATATTGCTTCACATTAGGGTGGGGGCTAATTTGAGAGTGAAAATGAGCCCAATATGCCTCTAAAAAACTTGTAAATTGCACAAGTGGGATTTGATTGTTTCCGCTACCGTGTTCAATTTTCACCTGTTACTCTTATAATTTTTATAATATCTCGTTACATTTTATCGAAAAGGAAAAACATGATTGTTTTGAGCCCATAATAAGGTTTTTTAAATGACATTTTTTTTAATTATAAGGAGGGTAACAAAGTATTATGAGGTAACTGATAAAGTTAGAAAAAAACTTTAGGAAGAAAGTGTAATTCTCCTATTGTATAACTATATTTTGAATTCATTTGACTTTTCAATGTTACAAGAATATCATAAAAATGTTAGGAGAGAGTGTGAAAATATTCTCGACAACTTACTTAGCCTCAAAATATTATTTGATTGTTTTCTTAACAAGCAAGTAATTTTTTTTTTCTTTTTCTTTTAAAAAAAAAAAAAATACATGAGAATTATATATTTTATTGACTAAACACCTTTTACTCGTACATGAGAATTATATATTTTAGCGAGTAAAAGGTGTTTAGTCAATAAAATATATAATTCTCATGTATTTCTTTTTTTTACTCGTACTCATATTATTATTACGCTTGTCCGGGTTGCCGGTTTGGTCTGGGCAAGAATGGCTTTAGCCCAGTCCTTAAGAAAAATACTGGGACAATGACCTTAAATAATGAAACCCTTTAGTTAAAGGATCAGATAAGAGTTTTTAAATAAAAGTCCAAGCCCCGACCCGACCCTTTATTACATATAAATTTTTTAAAAAAATATATGTTTGTAGAATTATATCTTTGCAGTTTAGAATTTTTTATTATTAGTATTGTTTAATATATTAGTGTGGTGTTTTATGGTTTATTATTATTTTTTAATCTTGTTTAAGTTGTATTAGCATTATTTGTTATTTTCTTAGTTTTTTTGTAATATTTAGAACTTATAATATATTTTACAGGATTTAAACTTTTGAAAAATTCAATTTATAGTGAGGTTGCGTCATTTTTATAAAAAAAAAATACTACAATTTAATTATAATTTTTTTATAAATTTAGGGCCAGACTTGGCCCAGTCCTGCCCCATATCAAGTGGGTTAGGCCGGACCCAACCCACTCATAAACAGACAGGATTTTTGAGGGCTTGAGTTTTAATATGTTTTATGGTTTAGTATCAACGCTTGGCCGAAGCCAGATCTGATTCGGCCCATTGCCAACCCTAATTATTATTGTGGTTCACGGCAAATTGAGCTACGCTTATTAAGAGGTAACAAGCTAAACTAAGTATTACGATCTAGTAGTTACTTGATAAATAGTTTCACTCCGATAAAAAAATGAAGGCAAAAATACAAAAGTGACCCTCTAACTTTCATGTTTTTTCATTTAAGTCCGTTAACTTTCAGTTTTGTCAAATCAGTCCTCTAACTTTCAATTTTTGTCAATTTAAGGCTCCGTTATAAATTCATCACTGCTGCCGTTACAAATAACGGCAACAGCAAAGTAAACGTACTTTGCCTGTTATTTAATTAATACCCTCAATTAGAAAATATAGGCAGACAGAGGAAGCTAAAGCAAAGTAAACGTACTCTGCTTGCATCTTCGAGCTATTTTTTGTCAAAAACACATATCTCAAGTTCAATATGACCTTCTGTCAAAAAATTATAAAAATTATAACTAGTGCTAGTAACGAAGATATGTGTTTTTATAATATATTAAGATAATCAAATGTTTTACCTACTATATTTAGACTCGAATCGAATGATTCGATTGTGTTATTTTCTAACGAATCAAAAGATGGAGAAAATCTACCATACAATGCGGTATCACATTTGATGTTATTTACTAAAATCTACCTCCGTTGTATGGTAGATTTTCTCATCTTTTGAGTGGCATGATGGCATTCTCGGATGATGTGGCATTACATTTGATGACAACCAATACTTTTGATTCTGTGCAATCACATGTATTGTAATGTCTAACCATTGAGTTTTTGCTAAATAAATTGCGTATAATTATTTTCCACACTCGTCGCTAGGGTCCACTGATCAACTGCAGTGTAAAATGTATCGTCTCGTGTTTTTTTTTTGAAGGATTGGAAATAACACAATCGAATCATTCGATTCGAGTCTAAATATAGTAGGTAAAACATTTGATTATCTTAATCTCTTATAATAAATACATAACTTCGTTACTAGCACTAGTTATAATATTTATAATTTTTTGACAAAAAGTCATATTGAACTTGAGATATGTGTTTTTGACAAAAAATAGCTCGAAGATGCAAGCAGAGTACGTGTACTCTGCTTTAGCTTCCTCTGTCTGCCTATATTTTCTAATTGAGAGTATTAATTAAATAACAAGCAAAGTACGTTTACTTTGCTGTTGCCGTTATTTGTAACGACAGCAGTGATGAATTTATAACGGAGCCTTGAATTGACAAAAATTGAAAGTTAGAGGACTGAATTGACAAAACTGGAAGTTAACGGACTTAAATGAAAAAACATGAAATTTAGAGGGTCACTTTTGCATTTTTGCCAAAAATGAATTACAATGACATTTATCACATAAATTTGGGAAATCCATGTAACTAGCGTTTTGGGGTATATCTAATTATCTATGGTATTTTTGACATATTGAGGGGTAATTTAGTAAATAAATAGACCCTAGTTTGAGAACTACACTTAATTAAATTATAATGTCAATGATCGATGTAATATGTAATTAGGGATCTTATTGGATGTACGAGCCAAATTCGGGCTGAGGATCCAAACGATATTGTGTCTCAGTCGAAACTCAAGACCTAAACAACACATATTAGCATCAGACATGTCCACGCGACAAGCTCGCTTAATATCATAATTTATGGTCTTCATCTGGCCCAAATGACACCATGGGCCGCTACCAAGGACCAATCAACATGGATATTCCAGCCTACAGTCACATCCAGTCAACACCTGGTCTATTGGATTAATACATGCTCAAATAAAGTCTGTCAACAGCCAGAATTTCGTTAACCTACAAATTGAGCTTACTTCTAGGCTCAACGTAATTCCAGTAGTCTGGAATAATTCCAATATTGGGATTACACTGCTCATCGCATGTTTATCAACAATCGGGCTATCTACAGCTTGAATTTACACATAAGACTCGACACACAATGCCCATGAGCCCATGCACCAATGGGGGTGAAGAGTCCACGCAACTCAAAAGGTTTCTAAGAGACCTTTACTATATTATGTAATGTCTTAGCTGATATTGCCTCATGATATACAATATTTCGGTAGACATTGGTTGCCAGTCAACAAATGACAAATTCTTTTTCGACAAAGGAAACTAAGTATTTGGATTGAGACAAACTATCTACAAGCACAATAATCAAGTCCAAATACAATTGAGATTACACCTAATCCTGGATACCTAGGCACTGCTGATTCATCCCAACTCAATTACCCACTCCTAATAGGATTGGAATTCGAATATTCCAAGGAATCATAATTCAACTAAGAGGCGACTTCCACAACCTATAAATGAAAATGAGGTCTAAATGATTGAGACATTCAAGCTTTGGCTCTCACACTTGAGTTCTTGAAGCATATCACTCTCTAAACACCAGCCTACTGCCCTCATGATAAATCACGAGGATCACGGTAATCCTTTGTCTTTTCCTTCCTCTTTTCCTTTCATCACCACAACTGACTTGAGCGTCGGAGTACCTACGACGTCCACTACACCGGTCTTCACTTTGTTTGTCTTTGTTTTGCAGGATCGTTGGTGCCCCATCCTACGAAATCTCGATTGTATATTGAAGGCAAAATTCACCGTCCACATTGGCCCCAAAAAACAAAAAATTAGGAACCTAAATATCATTCTGTCAAAAAAATAATAATAATTTACATGAGGGTCGTGTTGTGATATATAGATGAGGAAAAACTAAGTTGAAATTTTTTCACTTAATAAACTTCTTTACTGTAATATCATAAATTATTATAAATGAGTTCTTATTCAGTTACTACAAATTATGGTTATGATGTGTTTTGTGAATGTGGTTTTGGGTGTATGTTTACAATTCTTGTATTTTAAAATATATTTCTTAAGAACCTAGTTAATATTGTCACAATTTATATTTTATGAACCTAGAATAATGCAATACATCTCTGCAATCTTGACTGTCATGACATATCTATCTTTGTAAAAGTTTAGAGAAATCCTGATGTAGATTTCCTCTATCAAGATCTCATTCCATATATGAATCTGTATAGCCTTCCAAGATTGGATTAACTTTGCCATAACACATACATAACTTCGATGTACCCTTGAGGTACTTGAGAATCCATTTGACTGCCTCACAATGTTCTTTTCCTGGATAAGAGAGAAAATGGCTCACAACAAATAGAGTTGAGCACCGGTTTCGGTTCTATCCGGAAACGGTTGGAACCAGACCAGTTTTTCGGGTTTAGAACCGGACTGGTTACGATTCTAAAATTGAAGAACCGAATTTAAAGGGTCCGGTTCCGGTTCTGTCATGGACGGAACCGGAACCGAAACCGGAACATATTTTGGGAACCAAATTTCAGAATCGGAATGTAACATCCCTAATCCGGGTGATGCTACCGGCAGGGAATAAGTCGTACTATTCCCTTGAACCTTTGTCTTTCGAACTATGAACAACACTGTTACTCAATTCTTAACATAGTCTCATATACGGGACCATTGACCAAACATGACATATAACATAAAATACTACACACAACTAAAACTCAATATTTCTTATCCTAACAACTTATATATGAGTACTTGTACACAACTTTGTTATACAATTTTCTGAAACTAAACTTTACTAAACTTGACTGAACTCTATCGCCGACTCAACCTGATGGACTAAACCCACTAATAACTGCCATCGGTATCCATCCCCTCGAGCTCGTCCTCCGGGAATACCTGCAAAACAAAGAAACTGAGAGTAGGGGGATTAGATCGTTTGAACGATCTAAGTGAGTGGACATTTTAAAAGTATGACTAAAAGTGCTTTTGAAAATCCATGGTTCTAAAATCAAATTCATCTCAAATCATCTTTCCTGAAATCTCTTTTATTAATTGAAACAACTTTCTTCCTCGAAAACTTTTCTGAAATCTACTTTTGAAAAATTGGTTCTGAAAATCTGTATCTAAAAGATCTGTTCTGAAAACTATTTTTGAAATATATGTTTCTGAAAACTGTCTCTAAAAACTGTTTTTGAAAAACCTGACGCATGGGGGCGTTATATATCGTCGTACCCCAAAGCATGCCACTACATGTCCCTGAAACTAGTGGTCTTGGAGCATTACATATTGCCCTCTCCCAGTCCACTGGACTTAAACTAGGGGTGCAGATCTATGCTACCCTCCAAGCTCTGAATCTATGATCTATGGGCATCTGTCATCCCTAGTCTTGAACTATGATTTGGGGGTGTTATGTATCGCCAACCCCTCAGTCCTCTACATGTGCGCATGTTCTCTCCGTCAATTCCATATCTGAATCAAGTTATATATTGACATGGGTTTTTCCCTATGCCTCGAAAACATAAAAAAACATACTTTGAAAACATTTCTTCTAAAACATCATCACATGTAAAGTAACTGAAATCAGACTTTGGCTATCGCCCTATATGCTTTTAAATATAAGTCTTAAATTAACAGATTTAAAAGAAAAGCAACTCGAGAAAAGAGGTCCACACACTGATTTGAAGTCCTACTAGCATAACTTCTTATCGCCGAAGGAATTTATGGTTCCTGCAATAATCTTTAATGGGCAACTTAATTAGAATACATATCGTGGAAAATACTTTGAAACTATCATCGCTACATGAGGTTTTTTCGTTTATGTCATGGTAATTTACTTGTATATAAGATTATAAGAAGTCACTCAGGTGGTCTCTAATATCCTGAGTCGAAACTGAATTGGTAAAAATATTATTCTGAAAAATGGTCACTCATCGCGACACCAAGATTTACGTGTCGCAGTGCGAACTGGAGAAGGTCGAGACATAGAGCTTTTTTTGGTTCACATCACGACGCTCGTGGACTCGTGTCGCGACGTGCACGACACAAAATGGAATTGGGGCTATTTTTTCAGAATGCTTCACGATGCACGGTGTGTGGCGTCGCGATGCTAGGCCAGTTTCAGGGCTAATATCAACCCTTCCATGTCTAACTTGCTCCAAACACACTTCCCACACTTCCACACTAACACTTTTGCACAAACAACTCCTTAAACTACCACATTCATCCTTCATAATCCAAATACCATTATCTTAACATCATTTATGTCATAATCTCAACTTAAATTCACTATCTAATATTTCTTAGTTCTTGAACGTCCTTCAACAAAACCAATTCCTTAGTTTGCTATCTACCTCAATTCAATTACTCGCATGCCAATAAAACTATCATAACATTATTTTATCAAAATTCCGTAACTTAAAATTGGGATCAAGATTCTTTACCTTCATCTTACTTGATTCTCCTCCAACTTCCAAGCTTTGTAAGTTGTTATCCCATTCTTATCTTGGTATGGAAAGATTTTGAGTTGGTCTCCATTTTCTTTCCCTCTTCATTTTTCTTCTAACATCTTTCTCTATTTTTCTTTTCAAAATTAGGGATTAGTAAATAGTGTCCCTTATTTATAGTGGTATATTTGACTAATTTACAAACTTTTTAAAATGAAAAACATTAGAATTCTTGAGATAGTTTGAGAGTTTTCTAGATAGGTCCACAAATCACTATTCATCTATATTTTTGTTCTATATTTTCATCCTATTTCCGTTTCAATTTTGGAAAAATATTCAATGTGAAAGTTGTAGGTCTCGATCTCAGATTTCAGGTGATACAAAATTCATAAAAATTAGAGTTCGTATGAGAACGGTATGGCCTAAACACCATGGGCTGTCCGGAATGGAACATCGTACTATCTCGTATCGAAATCTCGAAGATTTTTCCGAATGTTCCCCAAAGTCATTTCATGAAGGTATATGGGTCCAAACATAATTTGTCCTACAGTGTAACAATAGTTGAGATTCCCGGTCGTTACAAATTCTCCCCATTTAAATAGGATTCGTCCTCGAATCCTTTCTAATGCTGGATTTCTTGTCTTGGTATACCCTATTCGGTTTACACAAATGAAAGCTTAATCATTTGAAGTTCTCTTTAGAACTCTTCATTCTCATGTAGAACTGTAGTTCGTATAATCTACACACTATCTCTACAGAGATGTATTCTTTCACAAAATTTATCATCAATAAAAATTATCCATCTTTTATTCTTAAAATTTGAACCCATGTTCTTTTTGAACTAGTGTCCAAGTGGGTTACTTCTTTTTATCTGATACTCTATGATTGTCTTTTACTTATTTCTTTCTTTCTTTTCTTTAAGGCTGAGTATTTCTTTAAGACTTATTGGATAACTATTCATTCTATATTTGTCTTCACAAAAGTATATTCAACCTGCAGAATCCCAAATGATCTTGTTGCATTCATGCTAATATGGGCCTATCCACGGATGTTCAATATTAATTTTTATTTCCATTCTTTTCTCTCTTGCTAGGTCATTACTAAATCTTAGATATCGCTTGGCTTCTACGATTCTTTGCAATTATCATATCACTATTATATTTTGTACCATAGTCAATACCATTTTACTTTCATTGGTCTTAAGTATACCTCTAGTTCCTCACTTTCTTTTTTATAGTATAACTCCATTAATAGTCTTACTGAGTGTATCTTTAATTTCTTCTTATCTAATGCCTTTCATGTTAAAGGTTGATTTTGTCTCTTAGCTATTGGTTTCATCACGTCCCACTATAACTTTGGAACAAAAATATACCAAGATAATCCTTGTTACTAATAAAATAATCGTTCCAATACATTGCCAGTTCTACTTGCTCAGTTTCAGCTAGGCATTTATTCTCTTAGTTTGACTACTTAACTGTCTATTTCCTTATTGCTAACTTCCAATTACTTACGGGCTTCAACCTCTAGGTTTTGCTGTCTTCATCTTTATATTCGTTGTTAATATAAATCTGATTATCTCTCCTTCACATCGCCTTATTCTCTTAACCTTCTTATTTTTAAAGTTTCTTTCTTAATTATTCCTATATTTATTTTAGCTATCATTAAGTGGCTAGCATGCTTAATTATGTATTTCATGATAATATAAGAGTGGAATTAGAATTATTTTATTAAATGTCCAATTTTTTTTTCCAGCAAAGGGCATTGGCCGAATTATACATGTAATGAGCGGTTGTGTTTTTGTTTTTTTTATAATGAATGGTCATGGTTTATAAAGTTGGTGATGTATTGATATGAGTTTAAGTTGTCTAGGAGTTGATAACTTAAGATTATAAAAATAGAGCCTTTGTTCAATTAGATATAAGTATATTGAGGGAGTATACTTGACGATTTGATGATACTAAATAATGGCATATTTTGAGTGGAATGAGAATTGCTTGTGTGAAGGTTATAGGGTGTGAGTATTGGAATAGCTTGAAGGCAGTGACAATGGAGGATTTGTGTTAGGCACAGAAATTGGGCTAGCGTCTCGATGCTCTACACCCATGGTCATGACTTGTAGCGTCTGGCATCGCGACACGGAATAGAACATGCTCTCTGTCTGGGTCTACTTGCCTGGGCGTCGCGACGCGAGATAGAAACAGTTTCATAACATTTCAGTTTCAACTTAGGATGTTAGAGGCTACCCTAAGGGTTTCGTATCGACACTTTTACATGCATTATGTCATGTCGCAAGCATTATACATCACGTGGTAATTATAGATTAGTTGAATGGAGAAACTTAGTATAATTCTGAAGCATATTCACGACTTCTATTCTAATCAAGTTTACCGACTATAGATTATCGGTAGGAACCCTAAATTCTTCGATGAAGTGAAACAATGCCAACTCGATTCCAAATCTGTGAGTTGACCATTTCCTCAAATTGTATTTACTTATATGTTTTTGAATTGAAACTTACTGTTCCGCATATATGGCGTTAGCCAAAGTTTATTACAACTGTTTTACGATTGATGATGTTTTAGAAAGATTGATTTCAAAAGCTTGAGTTTTATGATTTTCGGAGGCATGAAGGAAAAACCCACCTCAGATTTAACTTGACACATATATGGAATTGACGGATATAAATATCGTGTGAACACACAGTTCAGGACTAAGGATGATAAATACCCCTAGATCCTAGATTCTGAGTTAGGAGGGTATCATAGATTCGCACCCCTGACTCTAGTTCAGTGGCTTAGGGACGGCAAGACGTAACGCCCCAAGATCATCAATTATGCGTATTGGGGGACGACGAGATGTAATGCCCCCATGCGCCAGGTTTTCAGATACAAATTTTTTAGAAACAGATTTACAGAAATGGATTTCCAGAAATAGATTTTCAGAAATGGATTTCCTGAAAAAGATTTTCAAAAAAGATAAGTTTTATGAAAACGTTTTCAAGAGAGATCATTTTTACAGAAAGAATTCAAAGTTTTTAGGACAGAAAAGAGTTTTTAGAAAATATGGTTTTCTTGAGACAGTTTCGGTTTTAGAACCAAGTATTTTCATAAAAGCATTTCAATTTCTATTTTAAACTGTCCACTCACTAGGTCGTTCAAGCGATCTAACCCCTCACTCCCAATATTTTTATTTTAGAGGTATACCCGGAGGACGAGCTCAAAAGGATGCATACTGATGGCAGCCACTAGGGTGTTGAGTCCACCTGGTCAAGTCAGAGACACGGTTCAGTCACAGTCTAAGAAAATTCATGTATCATACATTTGGTGTAGTTGAGATTGTGTATGTATTGTTTTAGAAGTGTTCATGAACAGAGTTGTAAAGAGAAGTAATGTTGAGTATACAGTTATGTGTACTATCACAAATTCTATGTCTTTGAGACAGAGTTGTAGTGTTGTCCATAGTCATAAATTTAGAGGGGACGACCTATTCCCTACCGGTAGCATCTCCGAGGAGGGGGATGTTACAAAGATGATATCAGAGCATGGTTTAGGGAGTCAGTGACTGCAGTGGGTAGAGTGCTGAGGTCTTGTATATGTATTATGCCCGGGATACTAGTATGCGAGACACTACCTCTCCAGTATCTGATCTTCGAGTACGTCCTCAAGTCCCATAGAAAGCTTAGTAAGCATTCCTAAAGCTATCTGAATTTTCTTCCAACTAAAAGTAACCATAATCTTTGTTCTAGTTGAAAATCCTTCTGTAATTACCCTAGCTTATTATCAGAAGATAAAGACAAGTTATAGGGACAAATAGTAAGGTTTTGAGAATATTCCACCCAATGGAGTGAAAAAGAAAGAGAAAGCTATAAGGAAAGTAAGGAATTGTGCATAGGTGCTTAAGCAACCAAAGGTAATAAGAGATAGAGATTCAGATTCATATAGATAAGAAAAACCAGAACTTATAATAATATAGGAATGTGGTAAACCCGAGCAAGAACTAATACCAGGTAGACCCAAATAAGGTTCATTCCCTCCAAGTAAGATTCATTTCATCCTCATAAATTCTTCCAAGCTAATCCAATAGCCTTTGAGTACCACGTAAAGATAGAAGGTTTCCCGAATCACAAAGGATAATCAGAAATATAAGAGAAGCAAGAAATTTGGGTTAGTCATGGAAGTTTCCAATAGACATGAGATGCCACAAAGGATATGGAGGTTCTAGACACCCAAACCCAGGCTCATAAGCAAATAAAGTGAATGCCGTTAGGAAAGCTGACTAGTTGCTTTAGCTAAGAAATTCGATATGGATAAAGCCCTAACCTACCTGTTGGATTTTCTAGGTCCATAGGATCGAATAATAAACATGAAATAGGTGCGACTAAAAATCAAGAAAGTCGCGGAATACTTACATCGATCGGTTGAGCGACGTGGAGGCAACGAAAACTTTTTCTTCCTCCTTGGACTGCTCGGCAGTTCACTGTGAAACAGTCCACTGTTCGGCCTTTGTAAGTCATCTTCGTCAAGCTTCAAGCTTCGTCGAACGATTCCCGGCTCATGGGTGGACTTCCCTTCGCATGTCTATTAGTGTGCTAGCACTTGCGATTTTTGCCACAAAAATCCAACTCTTGCTTCCTTTTTCTTTCCTTTATTCGGCAGTTTACTGCCTCACAAGAACAAGAAATGGCGTGAGAGAGGGATGAAGAAGAAAGAGAGAAAATGTTGTAATGGTTATTGATTTCCAAAATCAATTAACATATACCAAATATTATAATAATAATATATGTCAATCAAGCTTTCAAAAGCTTTCCATCAACTCTCATCAAGTCACATCTATCAACTCAATCAATCACATCAATCAATCAATCCAATCAATTGTCACATCACTCAAAGTGACATGATTTGACGCTTGATGTGACGCTAGATGCGACTAGCGATTTGACGTGCCGCACTCGAATTCGAAATGCGAATGCGCTCCCAAATAATCTCGGGCTCAGTTCGCTAATTCCAAATTAACGAATTTTCCGTTGCGTCGTAATTAAATGATTACGCCTAGCGAAATCCCTATCCACGTCCCTTACGAATTAATTCTAAATTAATTCGTTCGCCCGAATTAAAATCTAATTTTAATTCCGCTTCGAAATCCAATTTCGTTTAATATATCGAATATATTAATTTACCGATTAATCCAAATTAATCGTTATCTCTCTTTAATGGATATTTTATCCCAGATAAAATATCTCCGCAATTAATCCCAGATTAACTTTCTCTCTATTCTAATTAATCCCAGATTAATATAGAGTGCGAGTTATACGTCATCGGTGAATCTTTGGGAAGCGACCCATGAGATCCCCGGATATGTTGGCAGTAAATTCGGTAGTCGGACTATCCGAACACGTAAGTACCTCGTACTACGTTTATACCGAATTACAAGACAAGGTTGGCTTCTAGCAAAGCGCCATGCCTCCCCAATTCTCCGGAAATATCCTTACAGGAATAAATGATCTGTATCAAGCGTAGTATACCGTAGTATTGCGTATTTCTGTCCAGTATCGGATGATCACGTGCTAGGCCTGGGGCTGGAATTGTGTCTGCCCCGTATGAAGCACATGTCGGATGTCTGGCGACTAGCCTCTATAATCGGATATACATGACCTAGTCATAATATCCCGATAGCTACGCAGCATTTAAGAGAACCAGTCTCGTATCCTACGTGACCATCATCTCTATATGACTGGAGTGACACTTCCGTCTTGACATCACACCTAACACACTACGATTCTCGATATACCCAGAATCGGCGTACACAGAAACCGTTTAAAGCCTTGGACAACCTCAACCAAAGTATATTGATTGTCGTATATATTAGCGGTGCAAGTCTCAGGTTAAGACCAAATACACCTACCCTGATTTCGGACTTCCATAGACACATAGTCATACTACCAATGGAATTCCGAGGGGGTCTTATCCAGAGCGAAGCTGTTTCCCGTACCATCGGTAAAACACAACCTCTTATTACACTTGCATGAGTATCCTATACCCAAATATATGAGAACGATGTCGTTGTGCCCTCACAACGCGCACAATTTTAATACTAGTCTTTTACGTATTTATCGATTTCCAATCTCGATAATACTTTGACTAGGGATATTTAATGATTTATCCTTCGTGGACTGATACTGTCTCATATCATTCTCCGTCCAGGAACAAATCATAGAGACCTCTCATCATTTATATATCTAGGTGATCTAATCACAAATGATAAGAGTGCAATCTCCTTTGTCACATAGTTAATTTGTACAACAACACCATGATCTGTACAAATAGTGACGCTATGGGTCATAATTGTCCAACAATCTCCCACTTGGCCTATAGCCAGTCACTCGGGTGCTTGACACCCGAACTATGTACGGTTGGCTCAAAATGGTGATTAAAGACTTTCGTCAGCGGATTTGCCTGATTATCGTCTGACGCGATTTATTCGATCATCACATCGCCACGATGTATGATCCGAACGAATCAGATGAATATTGAAGTATATATCTGGATCGTTGATGAGACCATTAATTCTTTAGCATGTGCTCAAGCCTAGCTTAGCTGCTAACAGAATTATATCTAATCTAATTAGATTTATTATCGACCCAGAAGGCTTCTATTGCCGCCTCAGCTGCATCAATAACCCGCATTTGTTGTTTATTCGGTAATAATATCTTGCTTGGAAGATTTCCAACTCACTGTACCGTTATTCAAACTGTATAGTACCGTTTGCGACTTATGTAGACGCTGGTTTTCGCCTGAGGTCTACAATTGAGATTTCGTGAGGATGGGGGCACTGGCGATCCTGCAAAACAAAGATGTAGAGTGAGCGGGAGTAAACTACCCACCGGCGTGATGGGTGTCGGGGACACTCCGACGCTCAAGTCAGTAGTGGGACTAAAGAAAGTTATAATGGAGAGGGCAAGGTTAGATGCTACCTTGAACTCTGTAGGGTACCGTGAGGGTGGCGAGAATGAGAGGTTTAGAGAGCTGTGGAGAGAGTGGTATTGAGCTATGAGTATGAGAGCTAGAAGTTGACCCCTCCTCTTCATGGAGCCTCGTTTCCTATATATACATGTTGTAGTAATGTGTGTCTTTATTGCTATTTGATTGCTCGTCCGTTAGATCGACTTCATGAGGAGCTATTATTGCATTTTGCCTGTTTGTAGGCTGGAACGGATGGGTTCATGAATGGTGTTTATGACCTTGGGCGTTACGTGGGCTGGCGTTGGGTGAGCTTTGATTATGGATTGGGCGTGTGATACTTTATTGGGCCTAGGTTTGTGGATCTCTGGGCCTTTATATACATCAAACCTTGGGGGTTCCTTAATGAGAATCTATCATGGTAACTTGGGCTTGGATCCATACTGGGGGCCTAGTATTGGGCCCGAAGCAAAATATCGAAATTGCCCTTGGACCAAATTTGGCCCGTACAGTTTGTCCCCTACTCTCTAAGTCAAGGAGTCTTTGGCTTAGAGAATACTTGATGCGTGTGTAGCTTTGGGACGAGGCCATAGTATGTAGGCATACTCGAGTGTGTTGATGCTGCGAATGTAAAGTTATGAGCCCGACTCTACATGAGCCTTGGGGGGAAGTACCCAATCGATTGAACCATATGAAGGTCGAGATATAAGTCTAGCAACATGTGTATTCCATGTCTACAACTTGACTCGACATGAGTTTATGGGAGATGTCACCAGTCGACTGGATGTCCCCGGTCGACTGAACTTGATGAGTCCAGGAAGATATAAATCATATGACATGTGTAATCCATGTCTATAAATCGACTCGACATGAGTCATCTGGGGGATGTCCCCGGTCGACTGAACTTGATGAGTCCAGGGAGATATGAATCATATGACATGTGTAATCCATGTCTATAAATCGACTCGACATGAGTCATCTGGGGGATGTCCCCGGTCGACTGAACTTGATAAGTCCATGGAGATATAAATCATATGACATGTGTAATCCATGTCTATAAATCGACTCGACATGAGTCATCTGGGGGATGTCCCCGGTCGACTGAACTTGATGAGTCCAGGGAGATATGAATCATATGACATGTGTAATCCATGTCTATAAATCGACTCGACATGAGTCATCTGAGGGATGTCCCCGGTCGACTGAACTTGATGAGTCCAGGGAGATATGAATCATATGACATGTGTAATCCATGTCTACAAATCGACTCGACATGAGTCATCTGGGGGATGTCCCCGGTCGACTGAACTTGATGAGTCCAGGGAGATATGAATCATATGACATGTGTAATCCATGTCTATAAATCGACTCGACATGAGTCATCTGGGGGATGTCCCCGGTCGACTGAACTTGATGAGTCCAGGGAGATATGAATCATATGACATGTGTAATCCATGTCTACAAATCGACTCGACATGAGTCATCTGGGGGATGTCCCCGGTCGACTGAACTTGATGAGTCCAGGGAGATATGAATCATATGACATGTGTAATCCATGTCTATAAATCGACTCGACATGAGTCATCTGGGGGATGTCCCCGGTCGACTGAACTTGATGAGTCCAGAGAGATATGAATCATATGACATGTGTAATCCATGTCTATAAATCGACTCGACATGAGTCATCTGGGGGATGTCCCCGGTCGACTGAACTTGATGAGTCCAGGGAGATATGAATCATATGACATGTGTAATCCATGTCTACAAATCGACTCGACATGAGTCATCTGGGGGATGTCCCCGGTCGACTGAACTTGATGAGTCCAGGGAGATATGAATCATATGACATGTGTAATCCATGTCTATAAATCGACTCGACATGAATCATCTGGGGGATGTCCCCGGTCGACTGAACTTGATGAGTCCAGGGAGATATGAATCATATGACATGTGTAATCCATGTCTATAAATCGACTCGACATGAGTCATCTGGGGGATGTCCCCGGTCGAATGAACTTGATGAGTCCAGGGAGATATGAATCATATGACATGTGTAATCCATGTCTACAAATCGACTCGACATGAGTCATCTGGGGGATGTCCCCGGTCGACTGAACTTGAATAGTCCATGGAGATATGAATCATATGACATGTGTAATCCATGTCTATAAATCGACTCGACATGAGTCATCTGGGGGATGTCCCCGGTCGACTGAACTTGATGAGTCTAGGGAGATATGAATCATATGACATGTGTAATCCATGTCTAGAAATCGACTCGACATGAGTCCTCTGGGGGATGTCCCCGGTCGACTGAACTTGATGAGTCCAGGGAGATATGAATCATATGACATGTGTAATCCATGTCTACAAATCGACTCGACATGAGTCATCTGGGGGATGTCCCCGGTCGACTGAACTTGATGAGTCCAGGGAGATATGAATCATATGACATGTGTAATCCATGTCTACAAATCGACTCGACATGAGTCATCTGGGGGATGTCCCCGGTCGACTGAACTTGATGAGTCCAGGGAGATATGAATCATATGACATGTGTAATCCATGTCTATAAATCGACTCGACATGAGTCATCTGGGGGATGTCCCCGGTCGACTGAACTTGATGAGTCCAGGGAGATATGAATCATATGACATGTGTAATCCATGTCTATAAATCGACTCGACATGAGTCATCTGGGGGATGTCCCCGGTCGACTGAACTTGATGAGTCCAGGGAGATATGAATCATATGACATGTGTAATCCATGTCTACAAATCGACTCGACATGAGTCATCTGGGGGATGTCCCCGGTCGACTGAACTTGATGAGTCCAGGGAGATATAATCATATGACATGTGTAATCCATGTCTATAAATCGAATCGACATGAGTCATCTGGGGGATGTCCCGGTCGACTGAACTTGATGAAAGTTCAAAGAAGTCATTACTCATTATATACTAGACCTGTAGATTGCCCATGATCCTACCATTGATAAATTTGATGAAAATCATCAATATCATCTACATTCTATAGAGATTACTGTCGAATGGACTTAATGAATGGACTTAATGAAAGTCCAAGGTGGAAGTCTAAGAATAATTTTCTGATTGAGACTTATGATTAAGGAGGTCCAAGAAATTTCTTCAGTAGAATGAGTTAACCTCGGATGATGAGGCTGCGACGTTGATTATCTGCCATTTGTCATCCACTATGCGGAACTAGTAAGGTAGTTTTATTTGGTTTGCATTTGGTTTTTCTTTCTCAACGACCGATGTGGGACTTTTGTTCCAAGATTATATGCATGGGCTTGTTGTTGATGTCACATTTTATTGTTGTTAATGGCTGTTGGGCCTGCTTCCATATGGGCTGGTCGTGCATATGGTGTTGGCGCATGTTGGGCTTTGGGCGTGTAAGCTGCCTATGATTACACGGGAAAGCCTGGCATGGTCTGGCTTGGAAATTGGCGCATGGATAAGGCGTTGGTCTACGTTTTTGTGCCAGATTTTGGATCATAGGTGAGTGGATTATTTGCAATTATGGGCTTTTATCTTGGGCTGTCAAATTCCATGGCTTCAATTGTTGAAAATCGGGGTGTGGATTTCGGCTTTTAAAACGTGCACGCAAAAATGGCTTCTTCGACCAGGAGCCTACTTCACTCGTGGATAGAGTTGGTTGGATTTTTGGCTTTTTCACGTGAGATCAGTCTACACATCGTGCCAGTAGTCGACTGGTGTGAAGTAGCTTTGCTCGACAGATTGTGGCGTGTAGACTGGCGTAAGGCATATTTTCACCTGTCGAGTGATGGTTGCACATGGAGTGGGGGCTCTTCTGGTTTTGATGAATTCCGTGGATTGTTGGAAGTTTGGCCTTTTGGGCTGAGTGGGCTGGAATGTGGATTAGTTTTGGTTATGGGCTGTTTAGGCCTTCTGCTTTTTTTTTTTTTTTTTTTTTTTTTTTTTTTTTTGGGCTGAGCATGAAGGCTTCGGCCTTTGGAAATTTGGTTGGAACTTTCGTCTTGGGGCATTGACTGGATCGACTTCAATCTGCTTCTCCAAAACCGAGTAGACAGAACTGGGAAAATGCAAATTTCATACTCCTACTCGGCATACAAAATTCTGCACCCATGTGCTGACTCGATTTCGGCAAATCATCGCCAGCTCCAGGTGCAATTGCTGAGTTTCAAGAAGATAATATCTTCTTGGAGATCAGGTGTCTTTGCTGTAGCATGGATTTCAGGTTCGTTTATTTGTCTGTTTGGGGAGTTCTCTCGAACAGGTTTCATGCAATTTGGAGGGCTCGGATAGTGGAAACTATTTAGTGCTCTTATTCCAGGATATGGACTGGCCTAGTTTGGACCTTATAAAGGCAATCTCACATGGTGGATGAGTTGTTGTGCGTGGGAATTGTTGGAGGGTTCCAAAGTCACCTTCCTAGGCGATGTGGATGACTTGGTGATCTGGCGAATTGACTTCATGCGTGAAATTAGTGCATTTGTCAAAATTGGCGATGTGGAATGCATGGTGAGAATTGGCCTTCATCGCTAATTTAAGGGGGGAGTGGAGCCAATTGACAAGCTAGGGGATCAAAGCACCCAAAAAAAAAAATTTCCCACATCGATTGTTGCAAAGGAGGGTTTCCAAGGCAAATGAATATGTCGTGTCCCCCCTATTGTCGATCCAGTGAGCTTGTGCAAAACCAACAAAATAGCCCAAGTCTGCAATCCTGTTGGAGATAACCTCCTTCACCAGCTTGCCTCCAAGAATTTCATTAATTGTTATTTGTTTGTCGCGTGAGTTTGATGCAAAGGTGAAGAAGGCTGTTCAGATATGTCGTCTCGCGCTGCGAAGAGGATTAGGCCTGTTGGGCTCATTGAGCTTGGAAAATGTTCAACTCGTGCGCTTGGTTCGCCCACATACTATATTACTTCTTGAGGTCAGCAAAGGGCGAAAAGAGTGGTGAGACTTGAGAGTAATCCTGAGAAGAAAGTTGGGCTGGGCCTCACAAAATATCAAGTTTGGTACGCTGATGTGATAAGCGATGTTGCAAGTGGCGTCACTGGTGGGAAGGTAAGAGTATGTCGGTTGTGAATGATACGACACCATCTGGTGCGACTAATTAACTATTGTGGATGCTACCATTTTTCATTCCAGGGTCAGGTATTGAACTCGTGAAGGCAGTATACTCACAGTACTTGTTGCGTGATATGGTGCAAAACTAGTGTCGTGAGCTTGAGTATTTTGTGAATTCAGGTTTATCGTGGTCTCCAACGTCTTCCTGCCAGGATCAGCTACTCGCTCTGCATATTGCTTACCGGTAATTGGATAATGATTCCCTATTCCAACTGATCCGAAAATGTTTATTTGTATGCTACAATCTAGATACCATACCACCTGTCTGAAATCAAACTCTGCTTCCAAATTATAGTCCAGGATTCTTAGCCTCAATTATTTTGCTAATTACTCACGCATAATCTGGTGTTGGGGATGTGAAGCTAAATCGATAAGTAGTCTTGGATATTATGAGTTTGCAACAGACGACATGTAGGGCTCAAGGGTTCGTTATGTGTGGGGGAATTAGGCTGGAAGAGTGGGCGACAATTTGTATCGAGTGATGGGATTTGACTTTCACGGTACTTCTTTATTTTCTCCCATGCGACTCTACTCAGACGCACAATTGATTGGCGAGTGGGTCACTTTCATTCTTCACAAGTGTTAATTGGAGCATCCTCATTGAGCCTAGTTTATATCCTTGCAATGTCGAGTGGGATAGTATTCTAATGACGTTTATTTGAAGCATCTTCACTGAGCCGAGACTACATCCTCGTAGTGTCGGCTGATGCTTCTGCCTATAGCTAGTTGTTCTTCGCTCTCATGTCAAATGAGATTTTGAACAAGTGATAAGCCTCAAATGTGGAGTGTCGAGTGGAATCTCTAGCCAGTGACAAGCTACGTAAAGTAATTAATTGGGACAGAGCACCCCTAACAATTTATATATCAAACATTGTGAATATCGACTGAGCCATTCGTAATCATTACCTAGCTGTAAAGTTTTGTGTCGACTTGGACGTTCACAGCATACTATAAATTGTAATATCAATCATGACATTTATTACAAGTCCCAATGCCTTCTAATGTCGACTAGGATACCCATAATAACTATCAAGCTATATAGTGTAGTATTGACTGGGACATCCATACAAGTCCCAAACTATGACACCTGTTATAAGTCTCATGCCTTTCTAATGTCGACTATGATTTTACTAAAAAGTACAAGCCATACCTGGTAGTGTTGACCGGGATGTCTTTTCCAAATCTTCATTTGGGTATTGTCGACTGGGACAGTTCTCCTTAAGCCACGTACATCACTTCATCATATGAGGTGAATGATAAGGAAGATTGATTTCATTGAAAAGACGAGTCTTATTCCGTCGTCTGAAGTAGATAGCACTTCTTTCATGTGGTCCGAAAGTGATGTCAATCATCCTACACAGTTTATTGGTTGATTGGAGTATGGCTGGGGATTACGAGGATATTCTCTGGTCGACTGGTGGAAGTGTGTAGAATGAACAAATGTTGGTTCACTAGTAGTCTGGCACCGGGTAGGCTAGAGAGAATCACTCTTTCCAATTCTTATTTTTCCTCACCAATGAAGGAGGTAACTTGTTGTGATCGGTCGGCTGGAGAATCGTTATGACTTTTCTGGTGATTGAGTGGATGAATTTACATTTGCCATATTCTTGAATGATCCTAATGGATGAGATCAAATGGTAGGATTGTTGGAGTGACCCGTAGGGAGGTTGAAGATATGTGCTCCAATGTTTGTAATTATTCTTGGAGGATGATTAATTAAGTGATCATGAGATCTAATGTAGATGGAGAGATCTTTGCATGCCATGAATCGCAAGGGCCCCACGGTGGGCGCCAAACTGTAGACGCTGGTTTTCGCCTGAGGTCTACAATTGAGATTTCGTGAGGATGGGGGCACTGGCGATCCTGCAAAACAAAGATGTAGAGTGAGCGGGAGTAAACTACCCACCGGCGTGATGGGTGCCGGGGACACTCTGACGCTCAAGTCAGTAGTGGGACTAAAGAAAGTTATAATGGAGAGGGCAAGGTTAGATGCTACCTTGAACTCTGTAGGGTACCGTGAGGGTGGCGAGAATGAGAGGTTTAGAGAGCTGTGGAGAGAGTGGTATTGAGCTATGAGTATGAGAGCTAGAAGTTGACCCCTCCTCTTCATGGAGCCTCGTTTCCTATATATACATGTTGTAGTAATGTGTGTCTTTATTTATTGCTATTGATTGCTCGTCCGTTAGATCGACTTCATGAGGAGCTATTATTGCATTTTGCCTGTTTGTAGGCTGGAACGGATGGGTTCATGAATGGTGTTTATGACCTTGGGCGTTACGTGGGCTGGCGTTGGGTGAGCTTTGATTATGGATTGGGCGTGTGATACTTTATTGGGCCTAGGTTTGTGGATCTCTGGGCCTTTATATACATCAACCTGGGGGGTTCCTTTAATGAGAATCTATCATGGTAACTTGGGCTTGGATCCATACTGGGGGCCTAGTATTGGGCCCGAAGCAAAATATCGAAATTGCCCTTGGACCAAATTTGGCCCGTACAACTTATAGTCATTTTATCGGTTTAGGAAACTTACTACAGTGATCCCAGTCACTTCAAGTTCTCCTTCTCCATAGACTAAGACATCATCCTTAGTGCTCTAAGATACTAACGGATGTTTTTAAAATCAATCCAGTGACTATCACTTGGATTGGCCTGTTGTGAATCCGAATGCTCAAAGCGTATGAGACACCAGATCACGTACATTTTTCAATGTATGATTTCTCGGAGAGTTTTCTCGAAAGCCAAGCTTTCACCGATAGTTTTTATGGGAATATCATTTCCAAGAAATGACATATTATCATTATTATTTAGGACAACCACTGTCAATGCGCTCCCACTAACCCTCTTATATACACAAGAATCTTTTCATTTTGAATTAAATCATACTCCATTATGATTACATCAAAACGATAATTCCAAGAACATATGCTTGCTTCAATCCAAACATGGATCGAATAACCTACAAACCTTGTTTGCTAGTTTTGGTACGACAAAACCGTTGGGATGTTGTAAACATCCTCCTAAAGGTTTCCTTTTAAGGAAAGCGATTTTCCCGTTAAGCTGACATATTCATAAATGAAATACGCAGCTTTAGCAAGCATTATCCATGTACGTCTTCCTTGAAGACTTATAGTACCAATAGGTACAATGCCTTGCGGTACATCAACTAGTATCCAAACTTGGTGATATATATGGAATCCAATTCGGACTCATGACACTTTGTCATAATAGAGAGTCGATACCTTGTATCACTTCCTCATACGTAGTCAGTTGGTATACCTCAAAAGATTAACATCTAAGATCTTAGCAAATGTCCACGAAAGAAATTGACTAGAAATTCTCCCCCAAAAATTTT